>JAXRKP010000419.1:130000-132500 GCA_037039925.1 Doris montereyensis
CAATTGGTGCTCATACATAAATATGAAGCCCAGTGAGAGCGTGTATAATTCCTGTGAGGTAAATGCCATAACGTGTGTGTTTTCTCTTCTTGTTGTTGGTTTCCTTTTTTTGCGTAGATTTCGAAGAATGATACTGTAACAACTCGCTGTTTTTTTATGTCTGTTTTTGTTGTTGTTCTTGTTCTTTTGGTTGGTTTTTGTTGTTGTTGTTGTTGTTCTTTTGTTTGGTTTTTGTTGTTGTTCTTGTTCTTTTGGTTGGTTTTTGTTGTTGTAATGGAACCTGAGGATTTACTGACATATCAAAGTCTGTTGCAAATGACTTTTTTTTAGATAAAAAAAAACCAATACAATAATGTTTGAAACAAAAACCCCCCAGCAAAACAAAGCAAACTCCATTAAAACAGCACAGAAAAACCCAAGTCAAAACGCAGGTGAGGGAAGAAAACATGCAATCTCCCCCCCCCCCCCTCCAAGAAGACAAACAAACAGCATTGAAATTTAGAAATGCTATTACAAAGAAAATGTATCATTTGGAAACGAAAAGTGCCCATCACCACCACCACCCCCTCCGCCAACCACACACACACACGCGCAGACACACACACACACACATACACACACACACACACACTAAAACAAAAAGTATGGATGAAAAGAGAAAAAATCACACAGAAAACAAGGCAAAAGACCCCCATGGAAACGCCGAAAATTCCCGGCGCTTCCTCTCCCCCTCTGCTCTCTGGCTAATTTTAGGCATGTACATCCCAAAAGGTCAAGGTCCTATCTCAATACATGATGTGGTTGGATACCAGGGGCGGGCGGTTGGTGGGCACTGCTGGTAGGTCACACTTCTTTCCTTTCCCTTTCACACTCCATCACTTACATTCTTTCTTCTTGCTATTTCATCTTAATTCTCTATGAGATCATCGCATATGGTGGACGGGGTAAATTTCAAAGAAACAAACAAACATCAAGCGATATGATGGCAGGAAGACTATATTCCATTATCAGGCAGGCTGACAGACCAATGGGTTTCAGGCAGGCTGACAGACCAATGGGTTTCAGGCAGGCTGACCAATGGGTTTCAGGCAGGCTGACATACCAATGGGTTTCAGGCAGGCTGACATACCAATGGGTTTTAGCAACCTGACAGACCAATGGGTTTCAGGCAGGCTGACAGACCAATGGGTGATATAATAGATATATAACAACACCAACTCACGATAAACAGGGTCAGCCGGCATTTGGATAGGGCGATAACGAGAGTGGGAATGATGAATGGGATTTTAAAAACAATGTTGTCGGTTATAGTAAGTCGCCACACGATAACACGGCACAGGGAGGGAGGGAGGGAGGCAGGAGGAGGAGGGAGAGAGAGAGAGAGGGAGGGAGAGAGAGAGAGAGAGAGAGAGAGAGAGAGAGGGGGGGGAGGGAGGGAGGGAGGGAGGGAGGAGGAGGGAGGGAGGGAGGGAGGAGGGAGAGAGAGAGAGAGAGAGAGAGAGAGAGAGAGAGAGAGAGAGAGAGAGAGAGAGAGAGAGAGAGAGAGAGAGAGGGAGAGAGGGTTGTGGGTTCGAGCCCCACCAACGCTTGGGCAATATTTTCGAGATTTTTCGAGAAAATCTACACCCCCTCCCCTCGTCCTATAGGTGGATCGACAACTAGTCCCATCGGAAACAGACGATAAAAAGGAGGTCCCGTGTGCAGATCACAACACTCTGTGCACGTTAAAAAAGATCCCTTGGCTGTTTACAAGGCAGTCCGGGCAAAATAACAAAAAATCCTAACAAAACCCCCGAGATCACCTTAGTCGTTGTGGAGGTGGGGTAAATCTAATAACAAAAATCAACCCCGTCACCGGTCCATTTCCAGCGTCCTGAGCCTACACGTGTAAAGGTTTAGCTCCTTAAAGCCATTTACGGCCAGTGATGCTAAAGCATATTCTCATGTGTTAAAAAGATCCTCTTGGCTGTTTACAAGGCAGTCCGGGCAAAATAACAAAAAATAACAAAATCGAGATCACCTTAGTCGTTGTGGAGGTGGGTAAATCTAATAACAAAATCAACCCGTCACTACGGTCCATTTCCAGCGTCCGAGAACATCTCTAGAAGGTGGATGGCCTCCCACAGAGGGAAACAGTTTACACGTGTAGTTTGGGGCGAGATTAGTTTCTGAGATTAACACATGGACAGGACGCTAGTCTGATGCAGAATTTTCTCCCAAGCCCAGGCTGGTACCCATTTGTACTTAAATCGTGTGGGAAAATGGGCGTTAAATCGCCACAATTATTGTTTTATGTCTATGAGTTCTCATTACTATAACAGCACACAAATGATGTCAATATGAAGAACAAACCAATTTTCGCACATTGAATAAAATGATTCAAGTAAGAGGAGATGATGATTTGTAAGCACACTTAAAAAAAACACAAAACAGTGACTAAATATCGAATTTTCGAAAATTGGACGCAGAATAATTAATTGTAAACTGAGGCGATAAATGT
>JAXRKP010000419.1:137500-140000 GCA_037039925.1 Doris montereyensis
GTTTTGACATAATTCTATTTTTTTTGGTTATAATCTGTCTTCATTCTTTTATCATTCACCGTGTCTCAATAATTCACCGGAAATAGCCGATGCACATCCTGCTCAGCCAATTGCACCAGGCAGAGTCATAATCAGTTTAATATTACTGTATTATTATTGTTATTATTGTTATTATTATTATTATTATTATTATTATTATTATTATTATTATTATTATTATTATTATATATTATTATTATTATTATTATTATTATTATATATTATTATTATTATTATTATTATTATTATTATTAATTATTATTGGTGTTTTATTATTGTTAATATTATTATTATTATTATTGTTATTTTTCTTCTTCTTCTTATTATTGTTATTATTCTTATTATTTGTGTACGTGTGTCTGTGTGTGTGCATGTGTGTGTGTGCTTTTAAAGACCATCAATATAGCCCCCCCTCCTCCCCTTTCTGCTTCACGCAATAGGAACAAAATCCAGTGTCTGTGTCTAGTAATGAGAAAGGGAGATGAAATGATAGCTCGACGAACTGCTTTTCTTTTTTTAGTGCTCCACCCACCGATTGCAGGTTTCTGTAATGCCAATACGGCCAATAGAGCCGGAGCTTGCCCTGTTGTCTATGGCGTGCTTATTGGAACAGGTGATACATGAGACATCGCCTCCTGGAGAGAAGGCTAGGTTTTATTTCCTCCTCAGAAGAAATTGCTATTCATTTGCAAGTAGGTTGAGTAACAAGTATGTGACTTCGGCAGTGAGTAGGGTGTGTGTGTGTGTGTGTGTGTGTGTGAGAGAGAGAGAGAGAGAGAGAGAGAGAGAGAGAGAGAGAGAGAGAGAGAGAGAGAGAGAGAGAGAGAGAGAGAGAGAGAGAGAGAGAGAGAGAGAGAGAGAGAGAGAGAGACAGACAGACAGACAGACAGACAGACAGACAGACAGACAGACAGACAGACAGAGAGAGAGAGAGAGAGAGAGAGAGAGAGAGAGAGAGAGAGAGAGAGAGAGAGAGAGAGAGAGAGAGAGAGAGAGAGAGAGAGAGAGAGAGAGAGAGAGAGAGAGAGAGAGAGAGAGAGAGAGAGAGAGAGAGAGAGAGACAGAGACAGAGACAGAGACAGAGACAGAGACAGAGACAGAGACAGAGAGAGAGAGAGAGAGAGAGATTTGTGTATAAACTACTAAAGAATACAAGAAGGACGTCGTTACGTTTCCAAGTGTTATCAACAAAGACAATGACGTGCTTTATGATTTTCTAATCGGCTCCGTGCATTGTGTTGATTTTACCTCATCCTGATTGCGCCTACATTAAGTGCGTTCATACACACACACACACACACACACACTACATACACACACACATCCATGCGCACACACATAAACAGATACAGAATGACATTATAGATATGTAACATTTTATTTGTATATAATACACATAGATATACATTATTTGATTACATGTTATTACATATTACATATTAATTAATGCCATTCATCGAAACCTTAGGGCGTTTTACAAAATATTCCTAAAACATGCATTAAATAGAATACAGCACTGATTGCTTATAACAACATGACAAACAATAGGTAGAATAATATTATAAATAATTAGTGAATTTCTAAAAAAAAACCTGGCTAGGGAATAATGACGTGACAGAAAATGTTATAATGTTGTGATCAAATAGACTAAGATAGATGTAAAAAGATACGTTTTAAGCTTACCCACAATCTCGGAGTCTGCCATATGTTTTCCTTCTATAAAAAGAGCACAAGAGAGATTTCATGTTTTCCTAGACGGAATTTTGACTTTGTTGACACCGTGATGTCAATGAGGCGTTGTAGTTGTAGCAGAAAGCCTAGTGTTTGTGAGCTGGTAATCACAACACGCTGGTTCAAGTCCCACGGCTGGCACAGGTGGGTTTCTTTCCACAACGTTGAACATTTAGGAAAGGGACTTCACTCTACTTTCCGCACTTGACTCAGTGTGAATGAGCATCCAGCTATAGGAAGCGAACTATTTTGTTAGAGTATTCGTACGAAAAGCCTAATAGGCTAGTGTACTGTATGCCCCTCCCCCTTCGCCGCGGGGTTGAGAAGGACTTTGAATGAAATTTGCGTTCATCCGGCATTTGTTTGCGTTCATCCGGCATTTGCTTTTGTTTTTTTGAGGTTTGTTTTACCTACTGGATTAATTGTTGTTTTTTGTTTTCTTTTAGTCTGTGTTTGGCATGGGCAGTTATTGGGTGCTGTGCGTAGGTCCTACGTCTTTCCTTTCACTTGTCTTTTATAAGATCACTGTGTATTTATGATGGATGGGGTACATTTCAATGAAGCGAAACAAACAATTATGTTTAGTGAGTATGCTTTGACATTGTCCTTTTGTCGTGTAAACAAAAAAAATGAGCGGGGGGGGGTGGCTAATATGTAAAGTATTGGATTGGACTGCGGGGGTATTATTATTGTTTCAACGAAGCAGTTACATGAATTGCAAAACATATGT
>JAXRKP010000419.1:145000-160000 GCA_037039925.1 Doris montereyensis
TCACAACACTCTATACACATTAAAGATCCCTTGGCTGTTCAAGGCAGTCCCGGCAGATTTGAAAATTCTACCAAAAATGTGGGTAAATCAAATCAAATCAAATATCTTTGAAATGCCGAGCTTTCCACCAATGATGGAATAACGTCGCGATAGTGGGGTGGGGGGGGGTAAAGGAACTTCCGCCTCTTGGCTGCCGCCGTTGCCGCAGTTGCAAAGTTCATCAACCCCTGTGTTTGTTCAGTCCCTGCATTGTTTATTGATCCACGCCCATTCTGCTTCACGATATCGACATGCCTGGCATTGTTTTCTGACACACCCAGCAGCCCCTTTTGGTTCAGGTCTGCGTACATAATTTGAGATAATAAACAAAAGAGCAATAAGTGGTTGATGATTTATTTACCCACATCCACCATGATCAATGATCTGCAGAAACTGCTTACATTTTTCAAATATACCCTTGTTAGTCTGTTAAGATTATCTGTAATGATCATAGCAATTAATTGTTTTTTTTGTTTCGTTGTCGTTAGTCATGTATTAAGTGTCATTCTGTCCCTTTTACTTTGGTGATGGTTTTTGTTTATTTGCCTAGCAGTCTCTGTCATACACAACGTTGCTACGTTTTACAAGCAAGTTTTAAAACCTATTTGTCAACTGTATAACAACGAATTAGTTGTCCGAGCACGAATGGACATGTAGAGATAAACGTATTATGTTAACGAAAGAGTGCATTATCTTCTTTACGAAACGCGTCAGGTTGTTAGTTAGTGTCTAGACTACGTTAGTGTCTAGACTACGTTAGTGTCTAGACTACGTTAGTGCCTAGACTACGTTAGTGCCTAGACTACGTTAGTGCATAGACTACATTAGTGTCTAGACTACGTTAGTGTGTAGACTACGTTAGTGTCGTTAGTGCCTAGACTACGTTAGTGCCTAGACTACGTTACTTAGTGTTACGTTAGTGCATAGACTACGTTAGTGTCTAGACTACGTTAGTGTGTAGACTACGTTAGTGTCTAGACTACGTTAGTGCACGTTAGACTACGTTAGTGTCTAGACTACGTTAGTGTGTAGACTACGTTAGTGTCTAGACTACGTTAGTGTCTAGACTACGTTAGTGTCTAGACTACGTTAGTGTCTAGACTACGTTAGTGTCTAGACTACGTTAGTGTCTAGACTACGTTAGTGTCTAGACTACGTTAGTGTCTAGACTACGTTAGTGAGAATGTGATAATGCTTCACCGCGTCTTTGTTGTCTTATTTTTGTCATATGTCTCTGTCGCTTTATGTGACTGTATGCCGTCTGTCTGTCTATCTGTCTATGTTTGTCTGTCTGTATATCTGTTTGTCTATTTGTCTGTCTGTCTGTCTGTCTGTCTGTCTGTCTCTCTCTCTCTCTCTCTCTCTCTCTCTCTCTCTCTCTCTCTCCCTCTCCCTGTCCCTCTCTCTCTCTGTCCCTCTCTCTCTCTCCCTCCTCCCTCTCTCTCTCTCTCTCTCTCTCTCTCCCTCTCTCTCTCTCTCTCTCTCTCTCTCTCTCTCTCTCTCTCTCTCTCTCTCTCTCTCTTGCTGGCGGTTGGCGGGAGCTGCTGGCAGATCCTAATTCTTTCCTTTCATTCTTTAAAAATAATAATCTTGCTAATTCCTCTTAAATCACCATGAGATCACCAGAATGGTGGACGGTGAATTTCAACCTAACAAACTCTCGCAATCTCGCCTCTGTGACACATTTAGTCAGTCAATCTCGAATTATCATTCTTTGTAAAGGCGAGTACATTGGCGGATAGCTGTTCCTCGTTTATCGTCGCCCATCCGCTCATAAATTGCAGATTTGGCTAAGGCATAAGCCTATGCATCTGGTTTGTAATGGAAGGAAGGAAAAGAGATGTCGCTTAGAGGAATGCCAGGAACAAGATGTTGACAGCCAACTGTGGCGTTAGACTCGACATTGAACACTGTAAAATACCACGGTTACGCAGTTATTGTCAACCACCGATTTGTGATATCTCTGTATTGAGGCCCACATCATCTCTGTCTCTCTGTCTCTCTGTCTCTGTCTATGTCTCTGTCTTTGTCTCTCTCTGTCTCTCTTTCTCTCTCTCTCTCTCTCTCTCTCTCTCTCTCTCTCTCTCTCTCTCTCTCTCTCTCTCTCTCTGTCTTTCTCTTTCCTCATTCAACTCCCCCTCTCCGCTCTCCCACCTCTTTCTGTGTCTTTCTCTTTCCTCATTCAACTCCCCCTGCCTCCCACCAACGCACGAATGCTTACACACCGGTACTCACCACACAACCTATGCACACACAGATCACAACGCTCACCGCTATTCACCTAATTGTCTTTTCCCATCTTAAATCTTTCGCTTTTCTCATTTTCACACTTCCCAACACACATTTCGTTCAACATCTTTTGGTCTAGAGCTATCCATCCTGATGTTGTAAATCCATCACCTTAGAAAGGCACGCCCTTTCCTAGCCTTTATTATTTTCTCTCAAATACCCCCCCGCCCCGACTTCCCCCTCTCCTCCTCCATTCCTCCCTAACTCCCATTTCTAGCATCCGTATAATTTCTCTCTTTCAGCACTCCCGGGTTATTTTGCCTTAAATGTCCCAGTCAGCGTTGAGAGATGTTATTGTGTTTTGACAGAAATATTCTATCCGCCACGAAAGAAACCACCCTGGAGAGGAAAACAAAAGGCGCAGATGAAAATCAAACATACACAAACAGCAAGTGGGGATAAAAAAAACACACGATTTTCGAAGCTTTTGTTGTTCTTATTGTTTTCACCCAGAGCTGTAAAACAAAGTCCCAAGCAAAGAGTCAATAAAGTAAATAAGATAAAAAAAAAAAAATGCAGTTACAACGCAGGTAAGGTAGACACGTAGATCTACAAAACATAGCCAGAAAAAAAAAGAGAGAAAAGAAAAGAGATTATCGTAGTCAAAACCAAAACAAACCTTTTATGTGAAAGGGCGAACGACAGATAGAAAGAAGCCCACTTGGGACGTGACTAGGAAACGGTTGGGGGAATAGGATACCGAGGCTTGTCTTCTTGGGAATTCGAAAGTAGTTGGCCAGCCATTGGGCCATTTGGTGCACGCGCTGGTGGTACACAGTACACAGGCTTATTTTCTTTCTCCTTTGTCTTTTTAATTGTCTACGGCAATCAGCTACGAACACCGATATTGGTCATCAGGTTAAATGGCTAAGCCGTATCCTATAGCCAGGTAATAGATGTGCTAATGTCGGATTGTTCTCATCCGCTAATTGTGCTCACTCACATCCTGACATCGACCATACAAATTTGATGGCAATGGAGAATGGATGGCTAATGGAATTATTGTCTTCTCCCCCATCCCAGTACCTGATTCTACTCTCGCGCTCCCTTTCTGCTCTCTCTCTCTCTCTCTCTCTCTCTCTCTCTCTCTCTCTCTCTCTCTATGTCTGTCTTTGTCTCTGTCTCTCTCATCTCTCGGTCTCTGGTCATCTTATCCATCACCCCTTCCTCTCTCTACGCACATACACAAAATCTCAAACACACACACACATGCATATGCACACACACATACAGACGCACGCACGCACACGCACTCATACACCTCCTATTCACCGTCGTTCAATGGGTCCTTATTAGAATGAGACCGCACTTCCTTTCCTTTCCTTTCCCCACTCACACTACAACTACTGCCCCCCATACCGACTGACTGGCTCCGACTCGAGTTGTACTCCCAGGCTTTGCTCAATCTGCACCCATTTCGCCCCCCCCAGTCACGTAATTAAATCAACACCAGAAATAGTTTGTCAGGATTTCTCGTCTGACTATTTATCGTTCGTGATGCGCTGCCACTGCCTGCCGTGTTACCGCCTGGAGACGAAACCTTTTGGCTTCCCACGGCATCTAGATGTAGCAGTTGTCTAGTAGTTGTCTAGTAGTTGTCGGTAATGAATGACAACATTGAGATCACTGTGGAGGACGTAATATAGGTTTTTTCCGGCAAATGAGCATTCACCACTAAAATTGATGGCCGTTAGCGCCCTCGATAGGGTAGGGTTTAACATTTGAAGTTCGATGAATACATGTAGTAATGTAAAAAGTAGAGTATGTCCCATACTAGAGTAAGGTAATCAGGAATATAGAGTCTGATTTATTTTAGACATGTACTATTATGGCACACTGAGGTAGTTTGCCATTGATTTCCACATAACTTTACTTTCACTGAGCCTGAAAAGACCTAGCTACCCGATTCGCTGAGTCTGAAAAAGACCTATCTACCCATTTCGCTGAGTCTGAAAAGACCTAGCTACCCATTTCACTAGTCTGAAAAGACTTAGCTACCCATTCTCTGCGGGGTCGACACGAGGCCAGAAAGATTTGACCGGACTGGGAATCGAACGCGAGCCTCCTTGCTGGTCGCCAGACGCTCTACCGACTGAACTATCTGCGCTTCAACTAATTGTATGTTTGCAAAACGTCTTTGGCAAAGTTTATGGTTAGCTTTTGGGCGGTATGCTCAGTCCGTTGCTATATGTGTCGAGACGTTTTTAAGCGCCGAAAAAGTTAATAAAACATAATAAAGTCTATTTAGCATTTTATTTTTTAAGTAAGATACAACTTTATTGTCCAAAAGTGGCACATTGTTTTAGTGTTACAACACCTTCAATACCATATGAAATACAACACACTTTTACTATACATAAATTATTCTCCACACACTAACAGTTACGTACATTGAACATTAAGTGATTAAAACATGTATAACAAAGCAGCAAAGGAATTAATATTTTTCTCAATACATGTAAATGTAATAATTGCAATGAACAATATTCAAAAATGATAATTAAACTGGTGATGGTAGTGATTTTAATTTTACAGATGATGGTAAAGATAATCTTTTATATCTTTCTTAATGCCGAAAAAAGGGTCTTTTGGAGCGTTTAGACATTTTGATTTGAGGTGTCAGTGGACGGTTTTGGTCTATAACAACAGCTTCGATTCTCTTTGAACAGTGAGATACGTACATTTCATCAAAGGATTGAAACGTGCATTGGGATATTTTACCTGCTTTATTAATAATACTATTCAAACATCCTTTCCTTTGCAGTCTCACATTCCTACCTCAGCCTGTAATACAGAAGGCAATTATACTTTCGATCTTGCACGATAAAACAGATATAAGAAAAGTATTGTCGATCTCAAAAAGCTTTCAACTTATGTAGGAAGAACATTCTCTTGTTAATTTTCTTATATACATTTGAAGCATGATTTTGCCAGCTAAGATGGTTGTTAGTTGTTATATCTAAGTATTTATAATTTGAAATTTGTGCAGTCTTTCACGTCACCTCCTCCTCGAGTTTTGAAGATAAAAAAAACTTTTGTCAAGTCTGGAAGTTAAAAGTTGTTGATTTTAATTAATGTTTCAAGATGAAGTTCATTGGGGTGTTTTAAAAAAAGGAAAAAGAAAAAATTGCATAGCCATATTCTTATCTCTTTCATTCAGGGTAGGCTTCTAATCAGATTAGAATTTTTATTATTATTATTAGAAAGCTTTACTATTTTCGTACACGTCTTGATCGTTGCCAAGAAGCTGGTTGGTGGGGTACGCTGGTACTGGCACGGTGTACTTTGCGCTATTCTCTCACTTTAATCTACCCGCTTCATCCTTTGTATCGTTTAAGTTCTCCTCCCTACTTCCGCTTTGTCCTTTTCTGATCTTGAAAGTGAAATCTCCCATCTCGGTGGATGCCTGGGTGCCTGTGTGCCGTATATTTCAATTACTTCGCTCTTTGTCCAACTTTTCCACGGCTTCCAGCGTGGAGATGTGTTTTATCTCAACTATGATTATAAAATTAACCCCCAACTTCTCACGCCCCATACAACTTTCCTCTTACTCTTTCCCAGGACCCCCCCCCCCCCCCCCCTCCCTCATCCCCGTGATCTTCTATTTTGTTCTTGCCCGCTCAGTCACTCTCTCATGCAAGTAAATTAGGTCTAAAGTCTAGTCAAAAGATAAAGGGGCAATGGATCTGGTACGATCTACCGTACTTTGTTTACCATCTCGAAGGCCTCCACACACACACACACACACACACACACACACACACACACACACACACACATTGTTTTAATGGCCGTCATTTGGCTGTTGCCGTGACGAGTTAATTCGACTAGAGTCGAGTCGGGTTTACGTTTGGGCATGAATGGGTTGGGGCGGTCACGTGGTGGGTGGTCTCTGTAAGTCTCTGCCCGCAGTGGACGCTTTCTCTGACGGAGATGCCAAATGGTTATGATGTGGTGGCATAGTTATTTATTTATCTATCTATCATTCTGTCTATCTATCTATCTATCTATCTATCTATCTATCTATCTATCTATCTATCTATCTATTCTGTCTTTATTAATTAATTTATTTATCTATCTATTTTCATTCTTTCTATAGATCTAGTAATTCAATCATTTATCTATCTATCTATCTATTATTTATTTTATCATTCTGTCTATACTATCTATCTATCTATCTATTATCGAATGGACTTTTATCTATCTATCTATCATTCTGTCTATCTATCTGGGGGTTCTATCTATCTATCTATTTTCATTCATGGTTCTTTTTGTTTATTGTTTTTTCTATCTTATCTATCTATCTTCTATCTATCTATCTATCTGTTATGTTTAGGATTTTATCTATTGTCCGTTATCTATCTCCTCTTCTATCTATCTATCTATCTATCATTTGTTATCTATTAGGATCTTTTTGTCTTGTCTATCAGTCTGTCTATCTTCTATTATCTATCTACCAGTTGTTATGTTTAGGATTTTTGTTTTCAGGTTTGTTTTTGGTTTATGTTGGCTTGATTATCTTTTATCATTGGGTGGGGAAAGACGGATTGTTTTGCTATTGCTGTTGTTCTATTGTTCCATCTAAAAAACTACTTGTTTTGTTGTAGTTGTTCCATTAAAATAAAACTATTTGTTTTGTTGTTGTTTTTTTAAAAAGACAACTAATTTTTTGTTGTTCTGTTCCATTTAAAATTTTCAACTTGTTTTGTTGTTGTTGTTCCCGAAAAAAACCCAACTGATTTTGTTGTTCCATTTAAAAAACCCAACTTGTTTTATTGTTGTCGTTTTTTTTTTAGGGGTGGGATTTTGTTATGCTGTTCCTTTAATCATGACTAAATTGCCTTGATGCATATTATATATGCTCTCCTTTCTTCCATACTAAGATGGTACCAGTTGCGCTGTTTCAGGGATTATTTCTTGTCTGTTGGTGGTACTAGTTTCATTGCCATTACATCTAGCAGGTTGTTATGTTTTGGATGTTTTCTGTCTTGTCCGAAAAAAGAAACTCTGCATCATTTCTTTAAATAAATTTCATCGCTGAAAAAACAACAATTTCTCACAGCAGGTTTGTTTAAATTTGTGTTGACATCAAAACTTTGTCGTCAGTCATTCAACCATTAACCATTGTTTCCCTTTGTGAAAATTGTCATTTTGCTAAGTTCCGTTAAGTGATAAAAATTACATTGAAATTTTCTGAAGTTGTTGTTCCCCCCTAAAATGCCCAGTTTATGTTTTCCAGGTGGGTGTTGTGATATCAGAATATAAGTTATTTTGTTAGGTTGTAGTCAATGCCTGTTTGGTGTGATATCAGAATATAAGTTATATTGTCACAGGTTGTAGTCAATGCCTGGGTGGTGTAGTATCAGAATATAAGTTATATTGTCATATTATATTTTCTCTCTTACTCCATACTAAGATGGTACTGTGGGCGCTGTTGTCAGGTTGTTTTCGTCTGTTGGTGGTACTGTTTCATTGCCATTATTCTCAGGATATCAGGCTTATGTTATATTGTCACAACCCGAGTCAGTGCCTGGGTGGTGTCATTCAACTTTAAATAAATTTCATCGCTGAAAAAACAACAACTGCCTGGGTGGTAATGATATAACAAATAAATCAGAACTCTTGTCGTCAGTCATTATATTGTCACAGTTTCCCTTCGTGAAAATTGTCATTTTGCTAAGTCCGTATATTGTGATAAAAATTACATTGTGATATCAGAATATTGTTCCCCCTCCCCTTGCCCAGTTTATGTTTCCAGGTGGGTGGTGTGATATCAGAATATAAGTTATATTGTCACAGGTTGTAGTCAGTGCCTGGGTGGTGTGATATCAGAATATAAGTTATATTGTCAGTCAGTGCCTGGGTGGTGTGATATCAGAATATAAGTTATATTGTCAGTCAGTGCCTGGGTGGTGTGATATCAGAATATAAGTTATATTGTCACAGGTTGTAGTCAGTGCCTGGGTGGTGTGATATCAGAATATAAGTTATATTGTCTAGGTTGTTCAGTGCCTGGGTGGTGTGATATCAGAATATAAGTTATATTGTCACAGGTTGTAGTCAGTGCCTGGGTGGTGTGATATCAGAATATAAGTTATATTGTCACAGGTTGTAGTCAGTGCCTGGGTGGTGTGATATCAGAATATAAGTTTAACAACGGTTGTAGTCAGTGCCTGGGTGGTGTGATCTAGAATTCAAATCAGGTTGAGTAGAGGAGGATAATTAAGTTATATTGTCTGGGTTACCCATCACTCTTGTTTGCTTTTCAAACACACAGACAGTTCAAACATTGCTCATCACATGCTTTTCAAACACACAGACACACATTTGTCATACAAAACACACAGACACACATTGCTCATACAAAACACACAGACACACATTGCTCATACAAAACACACAGACACACATTGCTCACACAAAACACACAGACACACATTGCTTACACAAAACACACAGACACACATTGCTCATACAAAACACACAGACACACATTGCTCATACAAAACACACAGACACACATTGCTCATACAAAACACACAGACACACATTGCTTACAAAACACACAGACACACATTGGTCATACAAAACACACAGACACACATTGCTCATACAAAACACACAGACACACATTGCTCATACAAAACACACAGACACACATTGCTCATACAAAACACACAGACACACATTGCTCATACAAAACACTATATCCAAGTATTGACGTCTAGATCTATGAAGGATTTGTTTCTTCTCTGTGTCATGTGACTGGATAGAATATCTCTCCTGTGTCACCGTGACATCCATTAGTGTGACACAACCTTTGGAAAAGTTGTTCGCGTCTGGTTTGGGGATTAAAGTCAAGGCCAACAGATTAATGCAACGTCAACCTTTGTCTTGGCACTTCTCCCGTCGACTCTCAGTCTCAGTCTAAGTCTCAGTCTAAGTCTCAGTCTAAGTCTCAGTCTAAGTCTCAGTCTAAGTCTCAGTCGCACTCGGTAGCTCTTTTATTTGACTTCGATAAAACAGTATGTCAGTACACATTTCATGCGCTGCCACCATTAGTGGTGCTTTCGACGTCTAGGGTTAGAAGGTAAAATCGTGTACGCCCCCCTCCGACCCCCATCTTTTCCTAATATAAGATTTTTAAAAGTTGTTTTTTTAAACTTTCGACTTTCATTTACAAGCACTGGGTGCACAATGGATCCAAAGTTTTCATCAGTCTGTCCCAGCGCTACTGTGAGCGGTTGGCGGGCGCTACTGGTAGACCTTACTTCTTTCCTTTCATTCTGTTATCTATCTTTCATGTTGCTGTTTCTATTTTGTCCCGGAGATCACCGCCTATCATGGGGGACGGGTAAATATCAATGAAAGTAACTAACCAAGAAAGCTGGCTCTACGGTTTGGATCGCCACTTGCTACATACACTCACGGAGAGACACAGGGGGGGGTGGGCCGAGTCGCATTGCTACTCTAAAGTATGATAACTGTTTTCGGTACACCTTCTGGTAAAAGCCTGACCTCTAGAGATTGGGGTCATTACTTCATTACACTCAATTATGAGAAAGGATAATAAAAAAGGGAAAGAAGCGAAACAGAAAGCAAAGCAGAGAAATGACGTGGAAAGAAGAAAGGGAAGAAAAGAGGACCAACGACAAGGAGGAGGAGGAAGAAGGAGAAGTAGAAGAAGAAGAAGCAGAGGAGGATGAGGGAGAAGGAGGAGGAGGAGGAGGAGGAGGAGGAGGACGAGGAGGAGGAGAAGAAGAAGAAGAAGAAGAAACAGAAGAGGAGGAGGAGGAGGACAGAGGAGGAGGAGGAGGAGGAGGAGGAGGAGGAGGAGGAGGAGGAGGAGGAGGAGGAGGAGAAGAAGGAAGAAGAAGAAGAAGAAGAAGAAGAAGAAGAAGAAGAAGAAGAAGAAGAGGAAGAAGAAGAGAGAAGAAGAAAATGAAGAAGATGAAATTAGGTATGTGAATGTATGTACATGTATGTGTATATTATATCTCTATGTATGTACATGTATGTGTATATTATATCTCTATGTATGTACATGTATGTGTATATTATATCTCTATGTATGTACATGTATGTGTATATTATATTCTATGTATGTACATGTATGTGTATATTAGATTTCTATGTATGTACATGTATGTGTATATATTAGATTTCTATGTATGTACATGTATGTGTGTATTATATCTCTATGTATGTACATGTATGTGTATATTAGATTTCTATGTATGTACATGTATGTGTATATTATATCTCTATGTATGTACATGTATGTGTATATTAGATTTCTATGTATGTACATGTATGTGTATATTAGATTTCTATGTATGTACATGTATGTGTATATTAGATTTCTATGTATGTACATGTATGTGTATATTAGATTTCTATGTATGTACATGTATGTGTATATTAGATTTCTATGTATGTACATGTATGTGTATATTATATCTCTATGTATGTACATGTATGTGTATATTATATCTCTATGTATGTACATGTGTTCTACTTTTAAAGTTGTGGTTATCGCTTACAACAAAAACGCCAATGACATTAATACCCTACCTGTGTTTGAAAGGTAAACAACGGGTGGTTGGGGGGGTGTACCTTCCTGTGATGACGGCAAAGGCCTGTAGTAATAATATAATTCACCTTCTATTTTACGTACGGAAATTGAAAAAAGGGGAGGGGGTGGTGAAGCTAAAGGGTGCAAACTACCGTCAAACACATTTCTTTCCGCTAGTGAAATGTCGGTGATTGTGGGCAATTTATTGTGACTACGCTGACGTGAATGAGATTCTCTGAATGTTTGGCCCAGTGACTGAGATTCTGAGGTTGTGATTTGTCAATGTCTGTTTCTCATTCTCGCACTCTGTTACCATTAGTCTTTCGTTGGTTGTGAGATTTAGCTTGCGCGCAGTCTTCTCTCCTTGGAAGACAAAGGGGTAAATGGAAGGGATGGGTGGGGGGGGGGGGGGAAGAGCCTGATGATAAGTTAAAGGCAATGAAAATCTATAAAAAAAAGCCGAGTAGACATGTGGTATTTATGAGTATTGCATTGTTAATAATTTTAGAACTACCGCAGAAAGCTTTTCCTTTGTTAACTCGCTAATGTGACGCGTGGATGGGTGCATGCATTGCGAGATAAATCCATGCTTTGTTTGTTTTCTTGCCTGTGAAATTCGTTTCCCCCTTCCATCTTATATTTTGTTGTTTAAGAACGTTCTTTGTGTGTGGGCTTTTGCTAAAAGGAAGCTTATCTTTTCTCTTAAAGATCAGACAACGATAAATTTATGACCCGTATTCCCGCGGGAGCATAAACTTAACAATTTTTCATCTCACACATACACTCACACACACACACACCTCCCCCCCCTCCCTCTTTACGATGGCCATTTCTTAATCAGTGTTTTTCAACATTAGAGGAGTAAACAGATTCGTTTCTTTATAGCAATGTACGGCTTTCGTGTCTTTATTATCAACATTTTAGTAGCCGACTTTCTCGATGTCCCAACTTCCGTCACACTGCAGAAGGAAGGCACCGTTCCGTTTTGATTACATCACACTACAGAAGGAAGGCACCGTTCCGTTTTGATTACATCACTACAGAAGGAAGGCACCGTTCCGTTTTGATTACGTCACACTGCAGAAGGAAGGCACCGTTCCGTTTTGATTACCGTTCCGTCACACTGCAGAAGGAAGGCACCGTTCCGTTTTGATTACATCACACTACAGAAGGAAAGCACCGTTCCGTTTTGATTACCGTCACTACAGAAGGAAGGCACCGTTCCGTTTTGATTACATCACACTACAGAAGGAAGGCACCGTTCCGTTTTGATTACATCACACTACAGAAGGAAGGCACCGTTCCGTTTTGATTACATCACACTACAGAAGGAAGGCACCGTTCCGTTTTGATTGCATCACACTACAGAAGGAAGGCACCGTTCCGTTTTGATTACCGTCACACTACAGAAGGAAGGCACCGTTCCGTTTTGATTACCGTCACACTACAGAAGGAAGGCACCGTTCCGTTTTGATTACCGTCACACTACAGAAGGAAGGCACCGTTCCGTTTTGATTACCGTCACACTAAAGAAGGACCGTTACGTTTTGATTCACACTACAGAAGGAAGGCACCGTTCCGTTTTGATTACATCACACCACTACTACAACGGATGGCGTTTTGATTAGTACACAACGTTTTGGTTTCAGTATGTGTTGTGTGTGTTGTCACTGTTCCGTTTTGTGTGTGATGTGCGTGTTGTGTGTGTTGTTTGTGTGTATTGTGTGTGTTGTGCGTGTTGTGTGTGTTATGTGTGTTGATGTACTTTGTCTCTAATTTCTTATATTACATCTACTCATATACATATGTGGGCGGTTCTCGGGCGCTGCTGATAGGTTTGTTTGTTTCTTTGAAGTAACCCTGTCCACCATTGCGTTCATCTCAGCGTCTGCTGGCAGGTCCTGCTTTTTTCCTTTCTCTTCTTTCACCAATCTTTCTCCGTGTGTTCTCTTCTTAATCCCCCTCCCCCTGAGATTACCGCATGTCAGGAATGTACTTGGTGCATTTCAATAAAACAAGAAACGTGTACCTAGTCATCATGGCCTTAAATCTTTGCCACGATTATGTAAACTGCTTGCTGTTTGTTAGTGTCTTTCTGGTCATCATGTACCCAGTCATCATAGCCATAAATCTTTGCCCCGATTAATTTAAACTGCTTGCCGTTTGTTAATGTTTTTCTAGTCATAATGTACCTAGTCATCATAGCCATAAATCTTTGCCATGATTATGTAAACTGCTTGCCGTTTGTTAGTGTCTTTCTGGTCATAATGTACCTAGTCATCATGGCCATAAATCTTTGCCATGATTATGTAAACTATGTGCCGTTTGTTAGTGTCTTTCTGGTCATAATGTACCTAGTCATCATGGCCATAAATCTTTGCCATGATTATGTAAACTGCTTGCCATTTGTTAGTGTCTTTCTGGTCATAATGTACCTAGTCATCATGGCCATAAATCTTTGCCAAATCTGTGTGCCGTTTGTTAGTGTCTTTCACGATTATGGTAAACTGTAAACTGCTTGCCGTTTGTTAGTGTCTTTGTGTCTTTCTAGTCATAATGTAAACCTAGTCTAGTCATAGTCATCATAGCCATAAATCTTTGCCATGATTATGTAAACTGCTTGCCGTTTGTTAGTGTCTTTCTGGTCATAATGTACCCAGTCATTAGCCATAAATCTTTGCCACGATTATGTAAACTGCTTCGTTTGTTAATGTTTTTCTGGTCATAATGTACCTAGTCATCATAGCCATAAATCTTTGCCATGATTATAAATCTTTGTCCATGATTATGTAAACTGCTTGCCGTTTGTTAGTGTCTTTCTAGTCATTTGATGGTTTTGGAAATAGGGGGATGGAAATTCCTTTCGGTTTTGAGTTTTTTAAAAATTTCATTCCATGGTTTTGGAAATAGGGGATAGAAATTCCTTTTGGTTTGAGTTTTTAAATTTCATTTGATGGTTTTGGAAATAGGGGATAGAAATTCCTTTTGGTTTGAGTTTTAAAATTTGATTTCATTTGATGGTTTTGCAAATAGGGGGATGGAAATTCCTTTTGGTTTGAGTTTTTTAAAATTTGATTTCATTTGATGGTTTTTGCAAATAGGGGGATGGAAATTCCTTTTGGTTTGAGTTTTTAATTTTTTATTTCATTTGATGGTTTTGGAAATAGGGGGATGGAAATTCCTTTTGGTTTGAGTTTTAAAAAAATTGATTTCATTTGATGGTTTTGGAAATAGGGGGATGGAAATTCCTTTTGGTTTGAGTTTTTTAATTTGATTTCATTTGATGGTTTGGAAATAGGGGGATGGAAATTCCTTTTGGTTTGAGTTTTTTAATTTGATTTCATTTGATGGTTTTGGAAATAGGGGGATGGAAATTCCTTTTGGTTTGAGTTTTTAAAATTTCATTTGATGTGCTACAACAACTTTGGTGATCTCGGGGTTTCTTGGTATGATTTTGAAATTTGCCCGAACTGCCCTGTAAACAGCCAAGGGATCTTTAACGTGCACATAGTGTTGTAATCTGCACACGGGACCTCCTTTTAATCGTCCGTCTCCGATGGAACCAGGTGTAGATCCACTTACCTGGATCATGGGGCTAGATTTTTGCTCTAAAAAACTCAAGAAATTATTTTCAAACGCTGGTAGGACTCGAACCCACTACCTTGGTGGTCGAGAGGCCGACACCTGGCCTCTGGACTACCGAGTCTCCCCTTTGCTTTAGGAGAGTCTGTTCCAATCGCCGAATTCATTTCTGGTAGGTCATTCAAAATATCGTCTTGACCCCCTTATGAAATATTATAATAAGTTGCAATGAGCGTCAGGGACTGCACTGGCCCACACGACCACCTATACTATAAGAACCAGCTACCAACTGTAGCCAGGGCCATGCCACACCTCTGCAGTCATAACAAAACTACGTCTACTTCCTATCTGGGATCTCCATCCCATCCATATATACATAGACATGTACTCTGATTAACCACTTCTCCCAGCACCATGAACCACCTGACTTGGTCTTTCTCTTCTTCTGACCAAACCAAACTGGGAACTTTGCACTCCTCTTGGTAGAGCTGGTTTATGTCTTATTAGTGATAGTA
>JAXRKP010000419.1:167500-290000 GCA_037039925.1 Doris montereyensis
CTCTCTCTCTCTCTCTCTCTCTCTCTCTCTCTCTCTCTCTCTCTCTCTCTCTCTCTCTCTCTCTCTCTCTGTGTCTCTCTCCCCCCTCCCTCTCTCTCTCTCTCTCTCTCTCTCTCTCTCTCTCTCTCTCTCTCTCTCTCTCTCTCTCTCTCTCTCTCTCTCTCTCTCTCTCTCTCTCTCTCTTTCTTTCTTTCTCTTTTTAATTTGTTTATATATCTATAACTGTATAATTATAAAGTAGCGTCGCTGGCTCCTCTAGCGGTCTACTTATATATATTATATACTCACCACATTTAAAAACACACCACTGGATTATTTCTCTTTGTATTTGAAACAGGCAGGTTTAAAAAATCTTTTAAATTAGTCCTATATTTTCGTTCACATTAAAAAGAACAATGTTTTTCTTAAAGTGCATTTGGATAAGAATGAACTAACATAGAAACAAAGGATCTGCAATCAAATAATATGTATTAAAACACTAAACAACAGTATGATTATAATGATGAACCTTTCAATAAATTATCAACTCACATCGAATGCATCTAGTAACGTGTGTTGCTTCCCCTTGAATGCAAACAAGCTTGAATCCGCCTCCTCGCGAATCAGACGAGTCTCTGTATGAATCTCTGCGCGATAGCTTGCCATCCCTCCTGCAGAGCGTGCTCCAATTCACAGATGGTGTTGTTCCCTTGTTTGCTCTATGTTCAACGGCCAAGCTCATCCCAGAGATGTTCTATGGGCAACATATCTGGTGAATATGGTGTCCAGTCCAACAGGTCAAAGTTCTGGTGCCGAATAACGTCCATCATGCTACGGGCAATGTGGGGGCGAGCGTTGTCCTGTTGGAAAACGAGGAGGTCTTGATACGCCTGGGAAGTTGCGATGACATTTGGCGTCAAGATTTCATCTCGTCACAACGGGGCGATAACCAGTTCTCTAAACAAGTGTAGAGGTGACTGATGATAGTAGCTGATGTCTCCCCACACATGAACACACTGCCTCCTCCGTACCAGTCCCGCTCCATGACGCAGTTTGGAGCAAATCGCTCTCGTCGTCGTCTCCAAACTCGAACACGTCCATCAGGGTGGGAAATCGGCTCTCATCTGTAAGGAGAACTGAATTCCAGTAACGTCCAATCATTTGATGCTGGGGGCCCAAGCCAGACGATGCCGGCGTTGCCGAAAGTTTAGAACAGGGCCCACATTGTGGTCGGCGACAGTTTAATCTCGCAGTCTTGACTCTGTTGCGGGCGGTATTTGTGTGCACTGGGCCTCTATTGCCAACAATGGTGGTGGCTGTGTGCACTGGGCCTCTATTGCCAACAATGGTGGTGGCTGTGTGCACTGGGCCTCTATTGCCAACAATGGTGGTGGCTGTGTGCACTGGGCCTCTATTGCCAACAATGGTGGTGGCTGTGTGCACTGGGCCTCTATTGCCAACAATGGTGGTGGCTGTGTGGTGTGCCGTTTGGAACCGATTACGCAAGTGAGTAAGCACAATATGGCAGTCCTGCGCTTGCGTTCTCACTCGCGGTTGTCCACTCCGCTGTCGAGGTCGGACACTTCCGGTGGCATCATGTCGTTGCAACAATCTTGAGAGTGAAATGCGGTGACAATTCATCCGTCTGACAACTTCCCTGAAAGGCCATTACGGCCCATAGAGCCAAAACTTATCCCGGTTTCAATAGCGTGAATCGGAACAGGTCATAAAAATCACCTTCTGGCCAGGACGCTAGTCTGAAGCAGGTTTCTACTCCCAAGCTAGCGACAGCAGATCATTGTTTAATGCTGACACTTAACGATCAGTGTGCGTCATCTTAATACATGTACAGTCGCTGTCAATAACGGCGTAGGGTAAATAGTATAATTTTACGCTATGATGGTAATTATAATACAAGATCTTGGTAAAAAATATATAATAATAATAATAATAATATAATACTAACTTTTTACATTGTCATGTCATTTGTCTCTCTCTGTCTGTCTGTCTGTCTGTCTATATGTGTGTCCACTTTTACACTATCATGTCATTCGTCTCTCTACTCTGTCCAGCTCTCAAAGACTGCAAGTCTGGGCAGTTTCGCTGTTTTGACGGCTCTTGCATCGCCATGATGTGGAAGTGTGACAGGGACATAGATTGTCAAGACGGAAGTGACGAAAACAATTGTGGTAAGTCAAACATGGCGTCGCTTTTTCAAACAGACACGTCATTATCAATCGATCCTATCGCGTACGTTGAATTCAATTCAATTCAAGTGTATTTTGTCCTTTGTAGGATTTTTCTTTCTTCGTCTACAACCGCTTTAAATATTTTGTGAAACTACATACCACAATAATATAGTTTGCATAACACAAGGGTCAAAATGCTACGTAAAAGATATCGGCTTACAATTGTAAACTAATATACTTTTAAATGCCGACGCACTGGCATTCACACCTACACACCTACACACCTACACATTGTCAGTCATGTTCCTCAATTGAAGTATTGCAGCCAGTGATGATGGAGTTACTAGTCCCCAAGCGTGGCCATCTCAAACAGGCTGCCTCCCGAAGCTACAAAAACGCGTCATACAGAACCACACTTGGATCTTGCCACAAGCCATACTCAACGTTTGCACTCGTTCATAAAATACATATTTCCCTTATCTCATTAGATCCCCTTAAACTGAATACAAGGACAACTATAATAAAGCTGCATATCAGAGAGTCAGCCACATAATTCCATCCTCAAACACTGGGCTGTGAGCGGGCGCTATTGGTAGGTCCTACTTCTTTCTTTTCACTCTTTTACTTATATCTTTCGTCTTGCTGTTTCCTCTCAATTTATCTTGAGATCACCGCATATCGCGGACACGGGAAATTTCAATGAAATAAAAAGTCCCCAAACATTGACTGTCGTGTGCACTCATTTTACCTTAATGCTGTAGAACCAAAACAAAGTTACTCATTTACGCATGAGTCAAGAGAGAGAGAGAGAGAGAGAGAGAGAGAGAGAGAGAGAGAGAGAGAGAGAGAGAGAGAGAGAGAGAGAGAGAGAGAGAGAGAGAGAGAGAGAGGGAGAGAGAGAGAGGGGGAGAGAGAGAGAGAGAGAGGGAGAGAGAGAGAGAGAGGGAGAGAGAGAGAGAGAGAGAGAGAGAGAGAGAGAGAGAGAGAGAGAGGGAGAGAGAGAGAGAGAGAGAGAGAGAGAGAGAGAGAGAGAGAGAGAGAGAGAGAGAGAGAGAGAGAGAGAGAGAGAGAGAGAGAGAGAGAGAGAGAGAGAGAGAGAGAGAGGGGAGAGGGGGAGAGGGAGAGAGAATGTGGCATGATACTTTTACTCTGTCTCGATATTGTGTACTTTAACATGCCCTCACATTTTTTCTTATAACTTTTGAGCCGTTCACTCAGTGTCAGTCATATTTACACACATGACAGACGTATAGTCATTCTAATAATAAGTAAAGGGTCATTTAAAACTATTGAGTAATAAGTGTGTAATGAGCCTTCAAAGTTGGAGACGGTTTATTTGGGCCTCGGCATAAACATATATATTGCGCCACGACACTTTATTAATGTTGGCAGTCGATGGGGGTGCTGGTAGGTCCTACTTCGCTCCTTTCTTTCTACGAGTTATATCTTTCATCTTGCTGTTTCCTCTTAATTCACCCTGAGATCACCGCAGTGGTGGACAGGGTGAATTTCAATGAAACAAACCCAACTTGGTTACTGCCCTTTGTGGTTCCCAGGTGCCACGGTGCCTGAGATGGTGGTGTGCGCAGAAGGGGAGATCCAGTGTAGAAGGACTCTCAAGTGCATCAGGCAAGAATTTCTGTGTGACAACGAAAACGACTGTGGGGATTGGGAAGACGAGCTGGGTTGCGGTGAGTCATCTCCTTCATTATTATTGTCTTTAAAAGAAAGCAATTATACATTTACCCCCTTTTGGATATTATTATTGTCTTTAAAAGAAAGCAATTATACATTTACCCCCTTTTGGATATTATTATTGTCTTTAAAAGAAACAATTTGTACCCTTTTGGATATTATTATTGTCTTTAAAAGAAAGCAATTATACATTTACCCCCTTTTGGATATTATTATTGTCTTTAAAAGAAAGCAATTATACATTTACCCCCTTTTGGATATTATTATTGTCTTTAAAAGAAAGCAATTATACATTTACCCCCTTTTGGATACTAAAAGAAAGCAATTTACATTTACCCCTTTTGATACTATTATTGTCTTTAAAAGAAAGCAATTATACATTTACCCCCTTTTGGATATTATTATTGTGAGCAGTGTTTTCCTTCTTTTTGAAAATGGTACATTTTGTACATGATTTATTGTTGCGTGTGAGGTCTGTACACATGTGGTACATACATACCTGTAATATACATGGTTAGCGGCTGTTGGAATAGGGAGAGAGAGAGAGAGAGAGAGAGAGAGAGAGAGAGAGAGAGAGAGAGAGAGAGAGAGAGAGAGAGAGAGAGAGAGAGAGAGAGAGAGAGAGAGGGAGGGAGGAGAGGAGAGGAGGGAGGGAGAGAGAGAGAGAGAGAGAGAGAGAGAGAGAGAGAGAGAGAGAGAGAGGAGAGAGAGAGAGGAGAGAGGAGAGGGAGAGGGAGAGGGAGAGGGAGAGGGAGAGGGAGAGGGAGAGGGAGAGGGAGGGGGAGAGGGAGAGGGAGAGAGAGAGACAGAGACAGACAGACACACACACAGACAGAGAAGGAGATGAAGAGACAGATAGAGATAGAGGCACACAGGCAGACAGACAGGCAGAGAATAAGAGAGACAGACATACAAATAAGAGGAAGAGAGTCAGACATACAAATAACGGGGGGAAAGGCAGATAGACAGACAAATATACAGAGATTGGCATATTAGCATTCGATGAAGTTACTTTTTACACTTTTTGTAGAGGTGTTACTTAATAGGAATAATTTATAAAAGTAACAGTGAATAAATTTGTTTATGATTACTAAAGTTGAGGAAATGATAGCACCAGTAAATGAAATAGGCACTAGCTCTAACGGTATTACCGGTACTGCCATCAGAAGCCATTGTAAGCAAAGCCAAACGTGACATTTTACGCTGGTTTTAAGTTTTTGATTAACACATCCATCTTGCAATGCATGTATTCTCCATTATTCCAGGTCACTGTCAGAAAGGAGAATTCAACTGCTCCAATGGTGAATGTATCAATGCAGTGTGGCATTGTGATGGCGACTATGACTGTAACGATAGATCTGATGAAGAGAACTGCTGTAAGCAAAAGAACGCTTCTATTTATAGTTTGGATAATATATCTATGCCACAAGCTTAGCAATCTATCTACCTGTTTGTTTATCCATCTATCTAAGGAACTTCCTATCTATATATCTGTGTGTCTGTTTATCTATCTGCCTATCTGTCTACCTACCTACCTACCTATCTACCTACATACCTACCTACCTACCTACCTACCTACCAATCTATCTGTCTATCTATCTATTTATCTATCTATCTATCTATCTATCTACCCATATATCTATCTATCTATCTATCTATCTATCTATCAATCAATCAATCAATCAATCAATCAATCAATCAATCTATCAATATATCAATCAATATCAATCAATCTATCTATCTATATATCCATATCTATCTATCTATATATCCATACATCTATTTATCTATCTATCTATCTATCTATCTATCTATCTATATATCTATCTATCTATCTATCTATCTATCTATCTATCCATCTATCCATATATCTATCTATCTATCTATCTATCCTATCTATCAATCTATCTATCTATTTATCTATCTATCTACCTATCTATCTATCTATCTATCTATCTATCTATCTATCTATCAATCAATCTCAATCTATCTATCTATCTATCTATCTATCTATCTATCAATCAAATCAATCATCTATCTATCTATCTAATCTATCTATCTATCTATCTATCTATCTATCTATCTATCTATCTATCTATCTATCTATCTATCTATCTATCTATCTATCTATCTATCTATCTATCTATCTATCTATCTATCTATCTATCCATATATGTATCAATTTATCTATCTATATATCTTTTTATCTATCTATCTATCTATCAATCTGTCCATTGCTGTAACATTCTACATCTAGTTATACCATTAAGCCATCTATTGAAGTCTCTTATTGGTATGGAGTCAACAATTAGATTGTGTAGTATATTACTTATTCAGTAAAGAAGAAAAAAAGAAAGAAAGAGAAAAACAAAGTACACTTGGTACATACAACAACTTTTCATATTTTGAAAGTCAAACAGAGCATTATAAAACAATTGTTCAGGTTACGTAAAAAGACAAAGTAGAAAATCAACTGTTTCCTTATTCCTTATAAATATATGATTATTTTGGGCCTTTCCCTTCATTCCCCGCAGCCTTGCTGCCTTGTACCAAGGAACAATTCCGTTGTAACACTGGCTTCTGCATCAACCAATCACTGAGATGTGATGGTAACATTGACTGTCCAGACAACAGTGACGAGAAAGGCTGCCGTAAGTTTTCCGTTGGTGTTTTTTACAGGTGCCAATAGTAGATTTGTATGAGCTTGTCCGACTTCCTGTTTACTTGAAAGCTGTTGGGGGATTTGATTTTTATTTTTATTTTTGCCCACATCCACATAAAGATGATCTCGGGATTTTGATAGGATATTTAATTTCGCTCTGACTGCTAAGGGATCTGTAATGAGCACAGAGTGTAGTGATCTGCACACTGGACCTGGAGAAAACTCAAGAAAGACTTTTCAACCTGTTGGGGCTTGAACCCATAACCTTTTGGTTGAGAGGCAGACACATTACCTCTGAATTTATTTTATTAGCTATTTTTGTAAAGAACAAACAATTTAATGTTCGACTCTTGAAAGAGGATTTCCTCATGGTGTTCACAACATTTATCATTTCGGCTTTTATCATTTCGGCTTTTATCATTTCTGCTTTTATGGCATTAATTGTTATGTGAACTCTACAGCAGTTCCAATTTTCAAGAACTTGTAATTATGGTGTTACTTGAACATAAGCCGTCTCCCTCTCCTCAGGCCCAAGAAAATGTAGATCAGATCACTTCCGCTGTGGCAATGGTAAATGTATAGGCTTACACAAAGTCTGCAACGACCATGAGGAGTGTTTGGATGGCTCTGATGAAACTCACTGTAAGGACTAAGGACTCACTGTAAGGACTATTGTCACTTGACTGAATGACTGTGGTAAGGACTCACTGTTATTGTCACTTGACTGAATGACTGTGGATAAGGACTCACTGTTATTGTCACTGACTGGACTGTGGTAAGTAAGGACTCACTGTTATTGTCACTTGACTGGATAACTGTGGTAAGGACTCACTGTTATTGTATTGTCACTAAGGACTGACTAGATGACTGGATAACTGTGGTAAGGACTCACTGTTATTGTCACTTGACTGGATAACTGTGTGGACTACTGTTATTGGACTCTGTGGTAAGGACTCTGTTATTGTCACTTGACTGGATAACTGTGGGACTCATATTGTCACTTGACTGGATAACTGTGGTAAGGACTCACTGTTATTGTCACTTGACTGGATAACTGTGGTAAGGACTCACTGTTATTGTCACTTGACTGGATAACTGTGGTAAGGACTCACTGTTATTGTCACTTGACTAGATAACTGTGGTAAGGACTCACTGTTATTGTCACTTGACTGGATAACTGTGGTAAGGACTCACTGTTATTGTCACTTGACTGGATAACTAAGGACTCACTGTTATTGTCACTTGACTGGATAACTGTGGTAAGGACTCACTGTTATTGTGGATAACTGTGGTAAGGACTCACTGTTATTGTCACTTGACTGGATAACTGTGGTAAGTTGTGTCACTCACTGTGGATTGTCACTTGACTGGATAACTGTGGTAAGGACTCACTGTTATTGTCTTGACTAGATAACTGTAAGGACTCACTGTTATTGTCACTTGACTGGATAACTGTGGTAAGGACTCACTGTTATTGTCACTTGACTAGATAACTGTGGTAAGGACTCACTGTTATTGTCACTTGACTGGATAACTGTGGTAAGGACTCACTGTTATTGTCACTTGACTGGATAACTGTGGTAAGGACTCACTGTCACTTGACTGGACAAGCAAGCATTGTTATTGACCACTTGTCACTGGATAACTGTGGAGTTTGTGTCGGAATAAGAACCGAGTGGAGAATACAGTATAGGATGGAAGAATTCTTATTTCTCTTTGTCATGTTTAGTGAGTGGCGTTTTAGAAAGCATTTCTATATTGTTTATGCTGAAAGGAGGGCCGACGGAGAAGCAATACTTTCCACATTCTCTGCTCTACTCATTTATTAGTGTCAAGAGTTCTCTATTACTCACAGCTGACTCGGGCTTAAAGTTTGGCAAACACAAGCAAGCATTGGGAAATGCAACATACACCTGTCCTCTTTGATGTTATTGCCAATGATGCCTTTAGTGTGGCGGCGATGGCAGAGTGGTTAGGCTGTCGGAATAAGAACCATGAGGTCCCAGGTTCTAATCCTAGCAAAGCTATGGAAGGACACTTAACGTGCATCCCAGCTTGGGAGTAAACACCTGCGTCCTGGCCAGGAGGTATTTATTATTATCACGTGTTCCACTTCACACTATTGAAACCCGGATAAGCTCTGGCTCTATGGGCTGTAACGGTCTTGAAGGAACTTTACCTTTACAATGATGGCCTTACACAGCCCTCCTTTAAATGATGTCTGTTCTCATGTTTAAAACTGTAAAGGGAGAGAACAAGACAAAAATGTCACAGAACTATTACTGCCCCAGCAATGGTATCCCCTTGCAATGATTTTAAAAGACAAATTTTAATCTCATCCAGAGATTTAAGTTGATGGCCTGCAGCTAGATGTGAGACTTGAAGTGAGTGATGTTGCCTACTGGACAATGTTCCCGGTGTCTAAGCTGTGCGCATGTGCAGATTGTCATGTTGTAAAATAACCTGGAGGATGACAAGTTATATCCACCTGGAGGATGAAACAAGTTATGAGTTCGTTTGTCCAGTACAGCATGAAACTAGAGCTTACCGGTGTTTCTAGCATGAAACTAGATTTATCCCGGTGTCTATAGTGAAACTAGAGCTTATTTGTCTATAGCATGAAACTAGAGCTTATGAAGTGTCTATAGCATGAAACTAGAGCTTATCCCGGTGTCTATAGCATGAAACTAGAGCTTATCCCGGTGTCTATAGCATGAAACTAGAGCTTATCCCGGTGTCTATAGCATGAAACTAGAGCTTATCCCGGTGTCTATAGCATGAAACTAGAGCTTATCCCGGTGTCTATAGCATGAAACTAGAGCTTATCCAGGTGTCTATAGCATGAAACTAGAGCTTATCCCGGTGTCTATAGCATGAAACAGAAGAGGTGAGAACCCATCACTTATCCCCTAGACAGGACACTAGTCTGTCTATAGCTGGTTGTTAGACAGGACACTCCCTTGCTGGCACCAACCCTCCAGGCCACCTACTGACGCCATCTTGTGTAGGAAAAATGACGGCTTTCCATTTGAAGGACATATCTCTTGTCAACTTCCTTTAATTTGCAGTACAATGTATTACAAATGCATCATGTTCTATGTCCATACATTTTGCAAAGAAGTCAGAACATTCGTGAACTCATTTCTCAAAACAAAACAAAATGTATATATATATAATAATGTATTGCTTTATTTTTCCCGCCCCTCGGATGATTTGACGAAATGCAGACTTGATGATATCATGTGACTTTGACAATGGAGGTTGTGAACACAACTGTAAGACTACTCAACATGGAGCTCGGTGTTGGTGCAAGTTGGGATATCAGTTGGGAAGTGACAAGAAGTCTTGCCACGGTAAAACCTGCTACATATAGCCTACAATTGAGTTGATCGTGTTATATCAACCATATTATTGCCTCATGCCATGACATTTTAAATCTTTGATTTTCAAAAGTTGTACAATGTTCACGTATTATGTATTACAATTTTTATCTATATCTAATATATGTGTATATTTTATAACATATCATTATCCATGGCATTGTAGAGCCCATAGAGCATCAGATAATGTTGGATATGCATTATTATTAATATTATTATTATTATTATTATTATTATTATTATTAATATTATTATTATTATTATTATTATTATTATTATTATTATTATTATTATTATTATTATTATTATTCTTATTATTATATTATTAATATTACTATTAGTAGTATTATTACTATTCATATTATTATTATTATTATTATTATTATTATTATTATTAATATTATTATTATTATTATATTAGTAATATTATTATTATTAGGATTATTATAATTAATATTATTACTATTATTATATTAGTAATATTATTATTATTAGTATTATTATGATTAATATTATTATTATTATTATTATTATTATTATAATTAATATTATTATTATTATTATTATTATTATTATTATTATTATTATTATTATTATTATTATTATTATTATTATTATTATTATTATTATTATTATTATTATTAGTAATATTATATTAGTAATATTATTATTATTATATTATTATTATTATTATTATTATTATTATTATTATTATTATTATTATTAATATTATTATTATTATTATATTAGTAATATTATTATTATTAGGATTATTATAATTAATATTATTATATTAGTAATATTATTATTATTAGTATTATTATGATTAATATTATTATTATTATTATTATTATTATAATTAATATTATTATTATTATTATTATTATTATTATTATTATTATTATTATTATTATTATTATTATTATTATTATTATTATTATTAATATTATTATTATTAGTATTATTATTATTGTTATTATTATTGTTATTATTTTTATAATTATTATCATTATTTTAATTATTATTATTATTATTATTATTGTTATTGTTACTGTTCTTGTAATTTTTATTGTTATTGTTATTGTTCTTGTTATTGTTATTGTTATTTTTATTATTATTATTATTATTATTATTATTATTATTATTATTATTATTATTATTATTATTATTATAATATATAACAGCTGTAACAGTCTGGTGATGCTGATAGGTCCTCCCACTTCTTTCCTTTTACTCTTTTACTTTAAATCTTTCATCTTGCTGTTTCGTCTTGATATTCACCCCAAGATCATGGCATATGGTGGACAGGGTAAATTTCATTGGAATGAAAGGAAATAGCTGTAACTGTGAGATAGATAAAACAGTCTCATCCATTTATGAAACGAATGCATTTTCTTTTTCTTCTCGTCCATTGTCCTCATCCACCTCTTCCTCCGCCCCCGCCTCCTACTCTTTCATTGATTTTTGTTTGTTTTCTATTTCTTTTCCTCCACCTCATCTGCCTCTACCTCTTTGTCCCTGTTTCTATATATGTGTGTGTGTGTGTGTGTGTGTGTGAGTCTGTTTGTCTGTCTGTCTCTTTTTCTCACTTGCTCTGTCCGTCCCTCCCTCCCTCCTTCCATCCCTCCTCCCCTCCCTCCCTCCTTCCCTCCTTCCCTCTGCCTGTATGTCTGTTTGTCTGTCTCTTTCTTTCTCCTTTTTTCTTCTGCGTGCATATGCATATATGCAATTGTCTCTAAGTCTTAAGTGAGTAGTGGCCATGCTGACATCATCACACTATGTATCACTATGTTATTATCAATCGCTCTTGTTTTATATTCTGTTATTCTTGTTACCCTCAGACATCAATGAATGCCTGTATGATGGTACGTGCAGTCAGATCTGCCGAAACTCCAAAGGTTCGTTTGTATGTTCCTGTGTCACTGGTTACCAGCTCAAACCCCGATGGCCGAGGATGCAAAGCTTTGGGTAAGAAATTTGGTGGGGGGGACAGTTTGGCCTGTCGTTTAACGTATTTTACATTTCATTTTAATTGATGATAATGATAATAATAATATTGATGTAATATTAATCATAAATGATAATATTAATAATAATAATAATAGTAATAATAATAGTAATAATAGCAATAATAATACTAATGATACTGGTAATGATAATAATACTAATAATAATAATAATAATAATGATAATAATAATGATAATAATAATAATAATAATAATAATAATAATAATAATAATAATAATAATAATATTATAATGTTAAATAAATGATAATATTAATAATAATAATAATAGTAATAATAATGATAAAATAATAATAATAATAATAATAATAATAATAATAATAATAATAATAATAATAATAATAATAGTAATAATAGCAATAATAATACTAATGATACTGGTAATGATAATAATAATAATAATAATAATAATAATGATAATAATAATAATAATAATAATAATAATAATAATAATATAATAATAACGAGAAGGATAATAATAATGATAATAATAGTAATAATAATCATAAATTTGTGTTCCAAAAAGAAAGCAATTTTTCATCTGATTGAAATTAGAAAGCATACTTGCTAATGATACAGCACCTTGATTTGTAAAACATGACTTCTTTATATATTTAACGTATCCCGTGTTTCCCAAAAAATAGAATTGATAAGCAGTATTTATTATGAAAAAAATCGTCTTATATTTTGCTACCTTCTACTACTTCTACAATGTTTAAAACCATGTGATTTCTTTTCTCCTTTTCAACTGTTTTGTTGTCCAGATGAACATAAAAATGATGTCTGTTGCCATTGGGTTTTTAAAAAAAATTCTGTTTATTATTTACATTATAGTGTTGTCGACTTGAGCTGACAAAATGTATATAACAATTTATCATTAAATGTAATTCAAATTGTATCACAACATTGCAGTGCTATAATATATGTATATATATATATATATATATATATATATATATATATATATATATTAAGCTGATGTCTTTTTCCATACTCACCAGGTGGGGAAGCCTATCTCATTTTTGCCAATCGCAAAGACATCCGACGTGTCACCCCCAACAAGTCCGACTACACTTCAATTCTCCAAGGCTTGCAAAATGCCATAGCTTTAGATTTCCATCACAAGCAAGGCCTTGTCTTTTGGAGTGATGTCACCTTAGATGTCATCAAACGAGCTCATTTGAACGGCACCCATGTCATGAATATTGTTTCTGAGGGCCTGGAGAATCCTGGTAATTAAGAGACATAATCCTTCGTTTACATTTTTGTCTTTTATTGAAATCATGGTGATGTGTTGTTTGTGTTGTAGTTTTGAAAGCTTAAAGTTTGCCTATATAGGGTGACAGTAAATGCGTTATTATTTCTTGTAAAATAGCAAAAGGAAAGGGATAAAGATAAAGATGAATTTATAGGCCCTATCACCACACAAGTGCAGGCTCACGGGATTGCACATCAATTATCCCCCAGCAGATCATTTCATTTAAAGTCCTTCTCATTTCCCTGGAGGCAAACAGCACAGCAGCCAGTTAGATGCTTCCTACTAACACTGTAACAAGATCTTTCTCTACCTATAGCTGGGTATTTATTCACAACACTACGGTTCACTTACAACGCCTTCAGGAGGAGGCGGCATTGAGGGGGGGTGGGGGGGGAGTGATCACATTTCATACATTTTAGACATACTATGTATTCTATTTTTTATTTTTTACAATCATGAAAGTCTACAATCACTAGAAAAAGACATCAGACTAAACTTTGTCTCAGAAATCTTGTCAGAGACATGTAAAGATATGTGAAGTTTTAAGTTGTTCAGGGAAGCACAAAAAATGAAATGACAAAATTGCATTTCATGCCCGTGATGGTATGTCTGCCATAAGAATATGTTGTGGAGCAACATGTGATTAGTTTTAAGTACTTTGTCATCATCGTCATCATCATCATCATCATCATCATCATCATCATCATCATCATCATCATCATCTTCATCATCATGCCTAGCTTATCCAGGAAGTTGCTCCCTGAACCTCTTTTGGAAAAGCTTATGATCTGTTGCCATTCACCCTGCCTCTGTTGTCATGGTTTGGAGCCACTCTTCTATTAGTTGGTCTTCCTCTTCTTCCTCTTCCTCTTTCTTTCTTCCTCTTCTCTTCCTCTTTTGCCCTCAATTTTTGTTTCTAGAATGTGTTTTTCAAGAATCTGATGATGGTAACTTAGTAATTTTAAATAATTGGCATTCCTGACTTCCACAGGTGGCCTTGCTGTTGACTGGATTAACGATAAACTTTTCTGGACGGATGCTGGGACATCTCGCATTGAAGTGGCCAACCTGGATGGGTCCTACAGGAAAGTTATTCTCTGGCAAAACATGCAGAAGCCCAGAGCTATAGCTGCCCACCCGAGTCGAGGGTAAGTCGGCTGATAGTTTTCTTTTCTTCTATTTCTTGTACTCTGTTGGCTATTCCAAGTTTTCAATAAAATTGAAAAACGATTTGACTGAATGTGTATTTATAAATCAGGAAATGTGTCCTTGTTTTGATCTTCTTTTTTTTTTGGCACTTCAAAATCATTTTTATGCTGAGTTTGTTTGTCAGTCTGCATAAATTTGATCTTTGAATATCTGTGTGTGTTTGTCTTTGTCGTATATGTGTTTGATCTTTGTTGGTCTGTGTATTTGATCTTTGTCGGTCTATGTGTCTGATCTTTGTCAACCTGAGTATCTGATCTTTTTCGGCCTGTGCATTTGATCTTTGTCGATCTGTGTGTCTGATCTTTGTCAGTCTGTGTGTCTGATCTTTGTCAGTCTGTGTGTCTGATCTTTGTCAGTCGATGTGTCTGATCTTTGTTGGCTTGTGTGTCTGATCTTTGTCGGTCTGTGTGTCAGATCTTTGCGGTCTGTGTGTCTGATCTTTGTCAGTCAGTTTGTGTGTCAGATCTGTGTGTGTCAGATCTTTGTCGGTCCAGTCTGTGTGTCTGATCTTTGTCGGTTTGTGTGTCAGATCTTTGTCTTTGTCGGTCTGTGTGTCTGATCTTTGTCAGCCTGTGTGTCTAATCTTTGTCAGTCTGTGTGTCAGATCTTTGTCGGTCTTTGTGTCTGATCTTTTGTCAGCTTGTGTGTGATCTTTGTCAGTCTGTGTGTCTGATCTTTGTCAGTCTGTGTGTCAGATCTTTGTCGGTCTGTGTGTCTGATGTTTGTTGGCTTGTGTGTCTGATCTTTGTCTGTGTGTCTGATCTTTGTCAGTCTGTGTGTCTGATCTTTGTCAGTCTGTGTGTCTGATCTGTGTGTGTCAGATCTTTTTGTCGGTCTGATCTTTGTCGGTCTGTGTGTCTGATCTTTGTCGGTTTGGTGTCTGATCTTTGTGTCTGATCTTGTCTGATCTTTGTTGTCTGTGTGTCAGATCTTTGTTGGTCTGTTGATCTGTCATCTTTGTCGGTCTGTGTGTCTGATCTTTGTCAGTCTGATCTTTGTGTCAGATCTTTGTCTAATCTTTGTCAGTCTGTGTGTCTTTGTGTCTGATCTTTGTCGGTCTGTGTGTCTGATCTTTGTTGGCTTGTGTGTCTGATCTTTGTCAGTCTGTGTGTCTGATCTTTGTCAGTCTGTGTGTCTGATCTTTGTCATCTTTGTCTTGTGTGTGATCTGATCTTTGTCAGTCTGTGTGTCTTTGATCTTTGTCAGTCTGTGTGTCTGATCTTTGTCGGTCTGTGTGTCTGATCTTTGTCTGGCTTGTGTGTCTGATCTTTGTCAGTCTGTGTGTCTGATCTTTGTCAGTCTGTGTGTCTGATCTTTGTCAGTCTGTGTGTCTGATCTTTTGTCTGTGTGTCTGATCTTTGTCAGTCTGTGTGTCTGATCTTTGTCAGTCTGTGTGTCTGATCTTTGTCAGTCTGTGTGTCTGATCTTGTTGGCTTGTGTGTCTGATCTTTGTCGGTCTGTGTGTCAGATCTTTGTCGGTCTGTGTGTCTGATCTTTGTGGTTGTGTGTCTGATCTTTGTCGGTCTGTGTGTCAGATCTTTGTCAGTCTGTGTGTCAGATCTTTGTCAGTCTGTGTGTCAGATCTTTGTCGGTCTGTGTGTCAGATCTTTGTTGATCTGTGTGTCAGATCTTTGTCAGTCTGTGTGTTTGATCTTTGTCGGTCTATATGTCTGATCTTTGTCGGTTTGTGTGTCAGATCTTTGTCAGTCTGTGTGTCAGATCTTTGTCGGTCTGTGTGTCTGATCTTTGTCAGCCTGTGTGTCTAATCTTTGTCAGTCTGTGTGTCAGATCTTTGTCGGTCTTTGTGTCTGATCTTTGTCGGTCTGTGTGTCTGATTTTTGTTGGCTTGTGTGTCTGATCTTTGTCAGTCTGTGTGTCTGTGTCGGTCTGTGTGTCAGATCGGTTGTTGTCAGATCTTTGTCAGTCTGTGTGTCTGATGTTTGTTGCCTTGTGTGTCTGATCTTTGTTGGCCTGTGTGTGATCTTTGTCAGTCTGTTGTTGATCTTTGTCAGTCTGTGTGTCTGATCTTTGTCAGTCTTTGTCTGATCTTTGTTGGCTTGTGTGTCTGATCTTTGTCAGTCAGGATCTTTGTCGGTTTGTGTGTCTGATCTTTGTCAGTCTGTGTGTCTTTGATCTTTGTTGGTCTGTGTGTGTCTTTGTTGATCTTTGTCAGATCTTTGTCAGTCTGTGTGTTTGATCTTTGTGTCAGATCTTTGTCGGTCTGTGTGATCTTTGATGATCTTTTTGTGTGTCTGTTGTGTCTAATCTTTGTCAGTCTGTGTGTCAGATCTTTGTCAGTCTTTGTGTCTGATCTTTGTCGATCTTTGTCTGATCTTTGTCTGTGTCTGATCTTTGTCGGTCTGTGTGTCTGATCTTTGTGTCTGTCTGTGTTGGCTTGTGTGTCATCTTTGTTGGCCTGTGTGTCTGATCTTTGTCAGTCTGTGTGTGTCTTTGAGTCTTTGTCTGATCTTTGTCAGTCTGTGTGTCTGATCTTTGTCAGTCTGTGTGTCTGATCTTTGATCAGGCTGTGTGTCTGATCTTTGTCAGTCTGTGTGTCTGATCTTTGTGTCTGATCTTTTGTCAGTCTGTGTGTGATCTTTGTCGGTCTGTGTGTCTGATCTTTGTCGGTCTGTGTGTCTGATCTTTGTTGGCTTGTGTGTCTGATCTTTGTCAGTCTGTGTGTCTGATCTTTGTCAGTCTGATCTTTGTTGGCTTGTGTGTCATCTTTGTTGGCCTGTGTGTCTGATCTTTGTCAGTCTGTGTGTCTTTGATCTGATCTTTGTCTTGTGTGTTGTCTTTGGTCTTGTGTGTCTGTCTTTGATCTTTGTCTGATCTTTGTTGTCTGTGTGTGTCTGATCAGTCTTTGTCTGAGTCTGTGTGTCAGATCTTTGTCGATCTTTGTCTGTTGTCTGATCTTTGTGTGTGTCAGATCTTTGTCGATCTTTGTCTGTGTGTCAGATCTTTGTGTCAGTCTGTGTGTCAGATCTTGTGTCAGATCTGTGTGTGTGTCAGATCTTTTGTCTGTGTGTTTGATCTTTGTCGGTCTATATGTCTGATCTTTGTCGGTTTGTGTGTCAGATCTTTGTCAGTCTGTGTGTCATCTTTGTTGGCCTGTGTGTCTGATCTTTGTCTGTGTGTCTGTCTGTGTGTCTGATCTTTGTCAGTCTGTGTGTCTGATCTTTGTCAGTCTGTGTGTCAGATCTTTGTTGGCTTGTGTGTCTGATCTTTGTGTCTGATCTTTGTCGGTCTGTGTGTCTGATCTGATCTTTGTCAGTCTGTGTGTCTGATCTTTGTCTGATCTTTGTCTGTGTGTCTGATCTTTGTCAGTCTGTGTGTCTGATCTTTGTCAGTCTGTGTGTCTGATGTTTGTTCTTGTGTGTCTGATCTTTGTTGGCCTGTGTGTCTGATCTTTGTCAGTCTGTGATCTGATCTTTGTCAGTCTGTGTGTTGATCTTTGTCAGTCTGTGTCTGATCTTTGAGTCTTTGTCTGATCTTTGTCAGTCTGTGTGTCTGATCTTTGTCAGTCTGTGTGTCTGATCTTTGTTGGTTTGTGTGTCTGATCTTTGTCGTTGTGTGTGTCTGATCTTTGTCGGTCTGTGTGTCAGATCTTTGTCAGTTTGTGTGTCAGATCTTTGTCAGTCTGTGTGTCAGATCTTTGTCGGTCTGTGTGTCAGATCTTTGTTGATCTGTGTGTCAGATCTTTGTCAGTCTGTGTGTTTGATCTTTGTCGGTCTATATGTCTGATCTTTGTCGGTTTGTGTGTCAGATCTTTGTCAGTCTGTGTGTCAGATCTTTGTCATCTTTTTCGGTCTGTGTGTCTGATCTGTTGTCTGTGTGTCTGATCTTTGTCAGCCTGTGTGTCTAATCTTTGTCAGTCTGTGTGTCTTTGTCAGTCTGTGTGTCTGATCTTTGTCAGTCTGTGTGTTGATCTTTGTCAGTCTTTGTCAGTCTGTGTGTCTGATCTTTGTTGTCAGTCTGTGTCTGATCTTTGTCAGTCTGTGTGTCTGATCTTTGTTGTCTGATCTTGTGTGTCTGATCTTTGTCGGTCTGTGTGTCAGATCTTGTGTCTGTGTGTCTTTGTCAGTCTGTGTGTCTTTGTTGGTCTTGTGTGTCTGATCTTTGTTGGCCTGTGTGTCTGTCTGATCTTTGTCGGTTTGTGTGTTTGTCAGTCTGTGTGTCTGATCTTTGTCAGTCTGTGTGTCTGATCTTTGTCAGTCTGTGTGTCTGATCTTTGTCGGTCTTTGTGTCTGATCTTTGTGATCTTTGTCAGTCTGTGTGTCTGATCTTTGTCAGTCTGTGTGTCTGATCTTTGTCGGTCTGTGTGTCTGATCTTTTGTCGGTCTGTGTGTCTGATCTTTGTCAGTCTGTGTGTCAGATCTGTTGTCTTTGTCAGTCTGTGTTGTCTTTGAGTCTTTGTCTGATCTTTGTTGGTGTGTGTCTGATCTTTGTCGGTCTGTGTGTCAGATCTTTGTCAGTCTGTGTGTCAGATTTGTCAGTCTTTGTCAGTCTGTGTGTCAGATCTTTGTCGGTCTGTGTGTCTTTGTTGATCTTTGTTGGTCTGTGTGTCAGATCTTTGTTTGTCTGTGTGTCAGATCTTTGTCAGTCTTTGTCAGTCTTTGTCGGTTTGTGTCTGATCTTTTGTGTGTGTCTAATCTTTGTCAGTCTGTGTGTCAGATCTTTGTCGGTCTTGTGTGTCTGATCTTTGTCGGTCTGTGTCTGATCTGATGGCTTGTTGTCTGATCTTTGTCAGTCTGTGTGTCAGATCTTTGTCAGTCTGTGTGTCTGTGTCAGTTCTGTGTGTCTGATCTTTGTCAGTCTGTGTGTCTGATCTTTGTCAGTCTGTGTGTCTGATCTTTGTCTGATCTTTGTCAGTCTGTGTGTCTGATCTTTGTCTGGTCTGTGTGTCTGATCTTTGTCTGATCTTTGTTCTGTGTGTCTGATCTTTGTCAGTCTGTGTGTCTGATCTTTGTCAGTCTGTGTGTCTGATCTTTGTTGGCTTGTGTGTCTGATCTTTGTCGGTCTGTGTGTCAGATCTTTGTCGGTTTGTGTGTCTGATCTTTGTCGTTGTGTGTGTCTGATCTTTGTCGGTCTGTGTGTCAGATCTTTGTCAGTCTGTGTGTCAGATCTTTGTCAGTTGTGTCAGATCTTTGTCGGTCTGTGTGTCAGATCTTTGTTGATCTGTGTGTCAGATCTTTGTCAGTCTGTGTGTTTGATCTTTGTCGGTCTATATGTCTGATCTTTGTGTCTGTGTGTCAGATCTTTGTCAGTCTGTGTGTCAGATCTTTGTCTGATCTTTGTCAGCCTGTGTGTCTAATCTTTGTCAGTCTGTGTGTCAGATCTTTGATCTTTGTCAGCCTGTGTGTCTAATCTTTGTCAGTCAGATCTGTGTGTCTGATCTTTGTCGGTCTGTGTGTCTGATCTTTGTTGGCTTGTGTGTCTGATCTTTGTCTGTGTGTCTGATCTTTGTCAGTCTGTGTGTCTGATCTTTGTCAGTCTGTGTGTCTGATCTTTGTCTGATCTTTGTCAGTCTGTGTGTCTGATCTTTGTCAGCTTGTGTGTCTGATCTTTTTCGGTCTGTGTGTCTGACCTTTGTTGGCTTTGTGTCTGATCTTTGTCAGTCTGTGTATCTGATCTTTGTCAGTCTGTGTGTCTGATCTTTGTCAGTCTGTGTGTCTGATCTTTGTCAGTCTGTGTCTGATCTTTTGTCAGTCTGTGTGTCTGATCTAAGTCTGTTGTCTGATCTTTGTCAGCTTGTGTGTCTGATCTTTGTCGGTCTGTGTGTCTGACCTTTGTTGGCTTGTGTCTGATCTTTGTCAGTTGTGTATCTGATCTGATCTGTTGTCTGATCTTTGTCAGTCTGTGTGTCTGATCTTTGTCAGTCTGTGTGTCTGATCTTTGTCAGTGTGTGTCAGATCTTTGTCTGATCTTTGTTTGTCTGTGTGTCAGATCTGTGTGTCTGATCTTTGTCGGTCTGTGTGTCAGATCTTTGTCAGTCTGTGTGATCTTTGTCAGTCTTGTCAGATCTTTGTCGGTCTGTGTGTCAGATCTTTGTTGATCTGTGTGTCAGATCTTTGTCAGTCTGTGTGTTTGATCTTTGTCGGTCTATATGTCTGATCTTTGTCGGTTTGTGTGTCAGATCTTTGATCTGTGTGTCTGATCTTTGTCAGTCTGTGTGTCTGATCTTTGTCAGCCTGTGTGTCTGATCTTTTTTCGGTCTGTGTGTCTGATCTTTGTCAGTCAGTCTGTGTGTCTGATCTTTGTTGGCTTGTGTGTGTCTTTGATCTTGTGTCTGATCTTTGTCAGTCTGTGTGTCTGATCTTTGTCAGTCTGTGTGTCTGATCTTTGTCAGTCTGTGTGTCTGATCTTTGTCGTCAGTCTGTGTGTCTGATCTTTGAGTCTGTGTGTGTTGTGTGATCTTTGTGTCTGATCTGTGTGTCTGATCTTTGTCAGTCTGTGTCTGATCTTTGTTGAGTCTGTGTGTCTGATCTTTGATCTTTGTCAGTCTGTGTGATCTTTGATCTTTGTTGGCTTGTGTGTCTGATCTTTGTCTGTGTGTCTGATCTTTGAGTCTGTTGTCTGATCTTTGTCAGTCTGTGTGTCTGATCTTTGTTCAGTCTGTGTGTCAGATCTTTGTCGGTCTGTGTGTGTCAGATCTTTGATGATCTGTGTGTCAGATCTTTGTCAGTCTGTGTGTCAGATCTTTGTCAGTCTGTGTGTCTGATCTTTGTCGGTCTGTGTGTCAGATCTTTGTTGATCTGTGTGTCAGATCTTTGTGTCTGTGTGTGTTTGATCTTGTCGGTCTAATGTCTGATCTTTGTCGGTCTGTGTGTCAGATCTTTGTCAGTCTGTGTGTCAGATCTTTGTCGGTCTGTGTGTCTGATCTTTGTCAGCCTGTGTGATCTTTGTCAGTCTGTGTGTCAGATCTTTGTGTCTTTGTGTCTGATCTTTTGTCTTGTGTCTGATCTTTGTTGGCTGTGTGTCTGATCTTTGTCGGTCTGTGTGTCAGATCTTTGTCAGTCTGTGTGTCTGATCTTTGTTGGCTTGTGTGTCTGATCTTGTTGGTGTGTCTGATCTTTGTCAGTCTGTGTGTCAGATCTTTGTCAGTCTGTGTGTCTGATCTTTGTCAGTCTGTGTGTCTGATCTTTGTCAGTCTGTGTCTGTGTGTCTGTGTGTCAGATCTTTGTCGGTCTGTGTGTCTGATCTTTGTTGGCTTGTGTGTCTGATCTTTGTCAGTCTGTGTGTCTGATCTTTGTCAGTCTGTGTGTCTGATCTTTGTCAGTCTGTGTGTCTGATCTTTGTCAGTCTGTGTGTCTGATCTTTGTCAGTCTGTGTGTCTGATCTTTGTCAGCTTGTGTGTTTTATTGCTAACGGTTCCCATTTGTAAACATTTCCACGACTTGAACTAGGCTTGTGGTTCACAAACAAATGTGAAAATAGACGTTCATAAAGGGGTCACGTCCAAAAGTAATGGATATGGACATGATTAAAGATGTCAACATGTCAGTTTTCTCCTGCCATCTCACATTGTTGTTTTTGCCCCTCCACCTCCAAAGGTTACTCTTCTGGACAGACTGGGGCTCCACACCAAAGATTGAAAGGTCAGGGATGGACGGTAGCCACAGAATGGTGCTGGCCAACTCCTCTCTCTTCTGGCCTAACGGGTTGACCATTGACTACGCCGCAGAACGGCTTTACTGGGCAGACGCAAAGCACCATGTGATAGAGTGTGCCAATTTGGACGGTACAAATCGCCGTACCATCATCAGCAACGGTAATTGTTTTATTCTGAAAGTTTTTTAAAGTCTCTGTTTTTCCCAGATAGTTTTGAAAGTTTTTATACATATTGAGTGAATTTTATCTCCTTGTATTTCTACATGATATTTGTTTTCAACTGATAAAAATAGTGATGTGTTAGGTCACATATTATGATATGCCTAATATAGCTCTTACATGCATAATATGCACAAATATTATTTAAAAGGAAAAAATTAATGTTATTTTCATTTAGAGAAAATTGGCAAATATGTGAAAAGTAGCAATCGAAGATTTTTAGTATATTACAAATTGTTTTCTGTTTATAATAATAATAATAATAATAATAATAATAATAATAATAATAATAATAATAATAATAATAATAATAATAATAATAATACTAAATAAATGGCACTTATATAGCGCTTTACCCCTTAGAAAAGTTGATAGTGTAAAATAGTGTAAAATGTGAAAACAAAAATTGAAAATTGAAAAAATCAATAATGGGTAATATGACTGGAAGAAAAGCAACATTCTAACAACGGCTATGACCACTAGTTGTATTGTGCAAATATTGCAATGAATGTTTGGGACGGAATTTTCCCTTTGTTTTGATGCCTGTTTGTGCTACGCTGTTTGGCACCTCTACTTGCCTAGGTTTGCCACATCCCTTTGCCTTGACCATTTTTGAGGATGAGTTGTACTGGACAGATTGGCATACGAAAAGCATAACCAAAGCTAATAAATTCAGTGGAGGCCGCATGGAGACGGTCAGCTCTAGTTTGTTCTTCCCCATGGACATTCACACCATGCACCCTCAGCGCCAGCCTCCAGGTAAGAACACCCACAATAAAGTTAGGCTTTAGAACAAAACAAGCATGTGATACCCCAGGTACTATCAAGTACGATTATTAGATTGAGTCAGTACTGCATTCTGAGGTCACGTGAGTAAGTCGTGTGAACGATACCTTTTCCAACTTTATTAATTATAAAACCCCGTTTACAACGGTGGCTTAGGTGCATGAAAATTTTACTCAAAGACGGGGAAAACAATAAATCAGACACTTGACATCACTGCCTCACACCCAACACATTTCTTTGCAAGTCCACACAATTTGAGGGTGTGGCATTGATGGCCAAGTGGTTAGGCTACCGGATTTGCTATCATGAGATCCCGGGTTCAAATTTCTAGCTTTCCTTGAGAAAGACATTCAACACACATTTTCCTTACTTGACCCAGGTGCAAATGGGTACAAACACTAGCTTTGAAGTAAAAACCTGCGTGAGACTAGCATCCTATCATCACCTAGCATCCTCTCATCACCTGTTCCGCTTACACAAACTGGGATGAACTTTGGCACTACACGCCTTAACAGCCTTCACTTTACTTTACTTCACTTTACTCTACTTTACTTTACTTTACTGTATTTTATTTTTACTTTACTTTACTTACTTTACTGTACTTTACTGTACTTTACTTTACTTTTACTGTACTTTTACTTACTTACTTTACTTTACTTTACTGTACTTTACTTTACTTTACTTCACTTTACTCTACTTTACTTTACTTTACTGTACTTTACTCTACTTTACTTTACTTTACTTTACTACTACTTTTTACTTTACTTTACTTCACTTTACTTTACTCTACTTTACTTTACTTCTACTTTACTTTTTTACTCTACTTTATTTTTACTTTACTGTACTTTACTTTTTACTTCATTTTTTTACTTTACTTACTTTTTTTACTTTACTGTACTTTACTTTACTTACTTTACTGTACTTTTACTTTACTTTACTTCTTTACTTACTTTACTCTACTTTACTTTACTTTACTTTACTTTTTACTTTACTTTACTTTTTACTTTACTTTACTTTACTTTTACTTTCTTTACTTTACTTTTACTTTACTTTACTTTTACTTTACTTTACTTTACTTTACTTTACTTTACTACTTACAACGTAATATTGGTATATTTGTTGGCTAATTGATTGTTTGTTTTGGGTTTTTTTAATTAGAGAATTAAACTTGAGAGTTCAGAGGATGTTTCATTTAAATCCAATCTTTTTACCAGCACAGTTATTATTTGTTATGTGACACATCACTTGATTGAAGACACTGGATCCTGGAAGCATGCCCTTCTGTCCTTCTATTATTATTTAGATCAACATATGATCTTTTAATTCTTGTATTTCATGATATTCATCTTGACTTGGAGTTTTAGAAGTCTTAATTCGTAGAAAGAACATCGATATGATATTTAGTTCATTTAGAGTTTGAGAAACGAGATGACATATGAAAATAAATGAATGATGGAGATAAGAGAAATTAAGATCTTTGTTAGTTGACTTAATTTTCTTCCACTTGTCTTTGCATTGATGTCATTAGCACCCAACCTGTGTGGTGTCAACAATGGTGGCTGTAGCCACCTGTGTCTGCCCAATGAGAGCAGCTTCTCTTGCTTCTGTCCCACTGGCTTGAAGCTCAAGGACAAGAAAACGTGTGCGGAAGGTACAGTGAAGCTTTTCCTATAACTCACAGGCACATTACATTGGGCTAGTGTTATTGGGAAATGTTATTTCAGATCTGTATTAGTGAGCTTTAATAATGCACCAAATGGCAACAAATCTGACTCTTCAAGATGACCCACCGGTTAACAAAATGGCCACTTCAATGCCTGAAACATTGTGCAATAACAAGAGTAAGAATTTGTTAAACAATCGGATATAAACCACCCTTGATTGATTCCCTCACATTTTCATTTGTAATGGGCAGTTCGAAGGGTGGTGACATTTTATAGACAGTTCGAAGGGTGGTGACATTTTATGGACAGTTCAAAGGGTGGTGACATTTTATGGACAGTTCAAAGGGTGGTGACATTTTATAGACAGTTCAAAGGGTGGTGACATTTTATGGACAGTTCAAAGGGTGGTGACATTTTATAGACAGTTCAAAGGTGGACATTTGGTGACATTTTATGGTGACATTTTATAACAGTTCAATGGTGACATTTTATAGACAGTTCAATTTTCAAAGGGGTGACATTTTATAGACAGTGGTATGGTGACATTTTAGACAGTTCAAAGGGTGGTGACATTTTATAGACAGTTCAAGGTGTGACATTTTATAGACAGTTCAAAGGGTGGTGACATATTTATTGGCAATTTAAAGTGTGGTGCCTGATGAAAACTCACTAGTTTATATTTATTGAATTTTTTTGCATATGTGTATGATGTTGATCATTCAATATACATCTGCACACACATAGATAAAGACAAAAACAGGATTTTTTTCTGTCTATTCCTTGTATTTGTCTCGTCTTTGTTCCTATGGGGCTTTCATAGTATCTTGTGTCATTACCTGCACACACATAATATGCTGTCAAAGATGACAATAAATTAATGACAATTGGAAAAGAAAAAGGTAGGGCATTCTAATGCCATGTCAACCAATCAAGCTTTGACATTCTTTGGAAGGCTTTGCGGTACCCATGGTGTTGATGGAGAAAGAAAGAGAGAGAGAGAGAGAGAGAGAAGAGAGAGAGAGAGAGAGAGAGAGAGAGAGAGAGAGAGAGAGAGAGAGAGAGAGAGAGAGAGAGAGAGAGAGAGAGAGAGAGAGAGAGAGAGAGAGAGAGGGAGGGAGGGAGGGAGGGAGGGAGAGAGAGAGAGGGAGAGAGAGAAAGAGAGAGAGAGAGAGAGAGAGCGAGAGAGAAAGAGAGAGAGAGAGAGAGAGAGAGAGAGAGAGAGAGAGAGAGAGAGAGAGAGAGAGAGAGAGAGAGAGAGAGAGAGAGAGAGAGAGAGAGAGAGAGAGAGAGAGAGAGAGAGATGGGGAGGGAGGGGAGAGAGATTACAAGGGCCCTCTCAGAACTCGGAAGGACATGCCGCTGAAGAAGATGAAACTTGACCTACCTTCCGCTATTGAGGTCATCATATTTCGCAGCCTGGGCTGTTTTCTTGATTTCCCTGGTGAAAACAATCCATTCCTTTCTATCCATTGCAGTTTTTCTAAGTATTTCTAGATGGTCGTGTGATGTTAGTTTAATTGCACTTTACATCGTTATTCAGGGTGACTTGGACTGTAGATGTTTTAAAAATCAGCAACAGACTAGCGAGTATCCTGTGTTCCACTTAGTGTTTTAGAAATTTAGATAAACTCGGGCTGTAATGGCCATGAAGGGTGGGCATTTGGCAGGAGCTGCTGGTAGGTCCTTTAGTTTCCGGTCAACATGGCTGACACCTGTTAACATCGAGTCTTCAGCTCAACGACGAGTCTTACGTTTTCTTCTTTTTTCACCAGGATGAAAGCAAAGAAGGATTGTTTTTATTAGAAGAAGAAAAGAGAAGAGAGATTAATCGTGATTGGTTTTTTAAAAGTTTCTCTTCTCTTTTTTGTTGATAGTGCTGGACACTTTTGTCATTTTCTCCACACAATCAAATGTGAGATTTAATCTCTTTGGATATCGGTGGAGAGCTGACCGATGTCGTCATACCGCTGAGTGGCGTAGAGAGCGCTGTGGGTATCGAGTTTGACAGCGTTTCCAACACCATCTTCTGGTCTGATATCGGAGCTGACAGTATCAGCCGAGCATCATGGGATGGAAGTGATGAAAATGTAAGAGTTGTCTTTCCTTTGTTACGAGAGGGTTTTTTTTTGTTTTTTGAAAATTATGTTTTCATTACCTGTCAATGTTGTGAAGAGTTCACTGAAAAGAAGAAGTTAAAATTTGTCTCAGTACAGCTAGTTCAGGGTAAATTTTTATGACTCGAGGCTTTCAAGGAACTTTACTGATACAAGTTTGTGGGATTCGTTTCATAGTTAAAAAGAAAAAAAATTGCAGCTCTTTTTATGTGATTCACTCACATCCATATATGTATTTAACTCATGGAATCATTTCTGAAATGATCTAAAACTTCCATGGTCACAGGTCATAGTATCGTCTAGTCTGGACTCGCCTCTGGTCTAGCTCTAGACTGGCTGGGACGAAATCTGTACTGGACAGACAGCGGCAAATAATCGTATTGAAGTCAGTACCTTGGATGGGAAAATTCGCACTGTGCTTATTTGGCAAGACCTGGATCACCCAAGGGACATAGTTGTGTATCCTGAGAAAGGGTAAGTGGATTTCTTTTTATAGGGGGAGGGTGATTGGGGTTGTTTTTTGTTTTGTTTTTTTGTTTTTTCTCGTCTTTAAGAATGTATTATTGTTCTTATGAGAACTCAGATAGAAGTGTAGGCATTGTTAAATATGGAATGTTTTCTGATTTATAGAATTCTTACTGATGTTTTATAACATTTTGCATCCCAAGAAGCTGCTGTAGTGCAAATTTTATCATATAATTTCATTTTTAGTGTAAATTGATTGTTATTCAAGTTAGATAACACAAAATTCATGTTTTAAGCTTGCGCTTGAATATTGTTGCCTCCATTTTTGTATTTATCTTTTTTTATTTTATTTTTTTTAGGCTCCTTTTCTGACGGTTTTGGGCAAATCAGCCAAAATTGAGCGTTCAGGAATGGATGGCAGCGACCGGCTGGTTCTCATGAGTCACAACACCACTTGGCCCAATGGCCTGTCTGTGGATTTCAAGGACGACAGACTGTACTGGGTGGACGCTGGCTCTCACAAGCTGGAGTGTAGTTCTCTGGATGGGTCAAACAGAAGGGTGAGTGGGAGTTACTGACAAAATAGCCTGTAGAGAGGGAGAGAGAGACAGACAGACAGACAGTATATAAATTAAGTTTTCGCTCAATTTTTTTTTGTTTTATTATCCAGTACAGTAAGATCTGCTTATTCCAAATTCAGTTATACCAAATTCCCAATTATTCCAAATGTGGTTATACCAAATTCCCGCTTATTCCAAATGTGGTTATACCGAATTCCCACTTATTCCAAATGTGGTTATACCAAATTCCCACTTATTCCAAATGTGGTTATACCAAATTCCCACTTATTCCAAATTCGGTTTTTCCAAATTCACTCACTCTAAATTCAGTTTTACCAAATTTGCATTTAGTCCAAATTCGGTTACACCAAATTCCCCGCTTATACCAAGTTTGATTATAGCAAATTTCCACTTTTTCCAAAATTATTTTTAAAAGAGGAATTTTTTCTATATATTTGAATCGGTTTATCTAAATCTCGACCTGCTTAATCCAAACTAGTTTTGGTTCATGGAGAAAAATCACCCACTCCATTCACGTGCTAGACACTGTCTGTCAATATAAGCTGGACCTAAATCTATTGTAGTAAAACGGTCGTAGCGTGGTGGTGGATGGACCAAAGTCTAACAAACATCAAAGACGAATGGACTTCAAGCTGTCTAAATAGAAATCAAAGGAAATGACATCCATGGAGCAATGATTTAGCCACTTAGACCAGACGGTACTAAAACTGGTTACGCATTTGAATATTTTCATCTGATCGATTTGGATAAAAAGGGGGCGCAAATCATAGATTCATCAGTCCATACAAGCTAAAAGATTTTTATTTGATAAACCAAACTCCGGGTGATCGGTCCAAAAGCCTGTGCATAAAATGCAAAGGGCCATATTTGCACTCAATTTACATTATTTAACACCCCACTCCTGCAGCTACATCAAAATAAGGCATTTTTGGTTAATCGAAATTTCCAGTTAATCCAGTTTTTGCCTGTTTTCGCTCGATTTGTATTAAACAGGTTCGACTGTGTTCTTATTTTTGCTGACTCAAGAGTTTATGAGGGAGACAATGCCCAAAATAATCTTTGTCTTTCTCTCCCTTTTTTCCTTGTTGTCTGTGTGGGATCCTTCTAGGCCATCATATCCAGTGGTTTGCTGCACCCTTTTGGCCTTAACGTATTCGAGTCGACAGTTTACTGGACGGATTGGGACACAGATAGCATCCACTTTGCTGATAAAGATACCGGAATGTCTCGCACAGTCTTGGCATCCGGTTTTGGCCACATCATGGACGTGAAGGTGTTTCACAGGAAGAGAAGTCTCGGTAAGTGAATGAATATAGTGTCAAGCCAGTAAAACATAGTGACTGCCAAACACCAGTATGTAAAAAAATGGAAATAGTACATTGTTTGGTCTTTGAGTTTGTGAGTCAGTATTTACCTTGAAAAGTATGTATATGGCAATATGAGGGTTAGTTGTAATTTTTGTGTAAAGAAACGTAAAGATGTTGTGATTAAAGTCTGCAGACACCATTCTGAGTTTCCAAAAAGGCCAGTGCTGAGTGGAGTTTTCGTTATTTACCGTAAAGGGGTATAATTTATGTTAAGTTATCAATGTTTTCTGGAATATTATGGGGTGTCGTGCATATAAAATTATATACTTATTCAGCCAGAGAGTTCACCTACATTCACCAGTGTAGTCACAGAACAATCTGCTTCTTTTTTTTTTTTTAATCCACAAATTTGATCTTTCCTCTGAGTTTGGTAAAACTTACTGTTTTATGAATAGTTTTTAAATATTCATTGTATTGTCGGTGACCTAGTGGTTATGTTGGGGATCATGAGGTCCAGGGTTCAAATCCAAGCAATGCTAGATCTGCCGTTGTGTTCCTTGAGGAAGACATTTTTCTCTGCTCGATCCAGAGGAAAATGGGCACTAGCTGCAGTTTGGGAGCAAAAAATCTACGACTGACTATCGTCCTGTCCAGGAGGAGATCATTGTCCCTTGTTCTGCTTCACACTATAGAAACAGGGATACGCTCCGGCTCTATGGGTCGCAAGGGCATTGACGTTGAAGGAATTTATTACTTTCTGTTTAGATATATATGTTACATTAATAAGCAATCTGTTTGCTTTAAAATAATAAAAACAACTCAAAGGAGAACAAACTTTCTTTTGTCTAACATGTCTTACTTACACTTTTCCCACACAGTGTCTACTCCATGCAGCAACAACAACGGAGGATGTAGTCATCTCTGCCTTCTGGCTCCCAGTCCTAAAACTCACACTTGTGCTTGTCCCACTGGCCTCCTGTTGAACCCAGACGGGAAAACTTGTCAGACAGGTGACAGACTCATTGGGTCTTTGGTTTTGGGTCTTTTTTCTCCCTGTCAGGTTTTTAAAAGTTGTTGTTATTGATGACAACGCGGATGTGTTTTAGTGTTAGAGGCCTTTAAACATCTACTCAAAGTGCCTGAGTGAGAGCTAATATTTAGTCAAAACTATTTTTATTAAATTATTCAGAGTGTGTACCCTATCGTAAGCTTTTGCAAGCTATGAAAAATGTGTGAGTGAATTCCATTAATAAAGTTGTACCAGTCATTTAAACAATTTACACAAAAATAGTGTTCTCCTCTTCTCCTCCTCCTCCTCCTCCTCCTCTTCTTCCTCCTCCTTCTCTTTCTTCTCTCCCTTTCCTCCCCTGCCCTTCCCTATTTTTTAACCCACCTCTCTACTCTTTCTTTTCATTTACACCTGCTTTCATCTCGTATGGATTGTAGTTCTCAAGAGCACAGACATTTGTTGAAAATTAATTGTAAGATGTACTGTGAACTAAAATTATTGTTTTAAAGGGACAGTAACTTTGAAATGTTATGTAGATTATTGTCTGTTTATCTTTAACCATACAGCGTAATCATATTGCTGTTCTCTTTTGTGTATCTGTAACAGAGATGCGCAACTTCCTCATCTTCACTCGTCGACAAGACATCAGAAAGATTTCTCTGGAGGTTGAGTACTTTATGGATGTTGTCATTCCCGTTGGAGAAATGAAGAATGCAATTGCCATTGACGTTGATGTTTTGGAAGGTGAGATTTCTTTGTCAGTCACTTTGTGAATTGATATGAATAAATGAATCAACATGCTACTGTACATCTTAAAGTGGGCACCAAAGACTTGCTCAATGTATGAATTAAAATCCTACTGTACATCTCAAAGTGGGCACCAAAGACTTGCTCAATATATGAATTAACATCCTACTGTACATCTCAAAGTGGGCACCAAAGACTTGCTCAATGTATGAATTAAAATCCTACTGTACATCTCAAAGTGGGCACCAAAGACTTGCTCAATATATGAATTAACATCCTACCGTACATCTCAAAGTGGGCACCAAAGACTTGCTCAATATATGAATTAACATCCTACTGTACATCTCAAAGTGGGCACCAAAGACTTGCTCAGTTATAGGCGGTTGGCAGCTACTGTTGATGGGCTCTACTGCTTTCCTTCCCCCCTCTTTTACTTTCATATCTCTTTGATCTGGCCGTGTGATCACTGCATATATAACCTGGTAAATTTCCAATTAAACGATTTTCTCCTTTGGATAACTTTCTTGAAGTCTTAAGAACCCATTTATACATGAGTGTTTCGTGTTTTAACAAAGTTATAGTGGTGAATATTTTGTAGAAACATGTTTTGCTCTTCTATTCTTACTTTTTCTTTTCTTTTTTCGATATTCATGAATATTTTTATGAATAGACTTTATATTCAGGCACTTAGGATCTAAATGTTGGCTGTATTAGTTGACATTTTTATTATATGTTCAGAGACTGTACATTGAGATAATTTTTTAGACGTTTACTTCTCATTGTCTGATTTTTTTATTTTTGTTTTTGTTGTTGTTGTTGTTGTTGTTGTTGTTGTTGTTGTTGTTGTTGTTGTTTGTTTGTTGTTACATTTTATTGAAATTTCATCAAAATAACCAAGTGAAGGCATTATTTCAGATATTCGTATTTAAAGTGAAAATAGATACAATAATTCTTGAAAGATCATCAATGCATCTCTATCAAAGTCGAACTTGCTTTGAATGAATACATTCACAAATGTGCAAATAAAGGGCAAACAGCAATGACATCCAAGTGAGGAATCAGCAATCAAACCATGGCAAATTGATAATTATCTGAGAATTACAAAACATTATTAAGAAAATGTTAACATGAAAAGATATGCATATTATTGGCTATACAAGTCATGGGTTCCAGAACTTGTTTCGTCTCTGTCTTGCTTTCTATAGATTATAGATGCAATGTTATGAAGATCAAGCTTTTAAGATGGGGTAGCAATGTCAGAATATTATGCACGTGGTCTCCATAGTCCCAGTCCTCCATAATCCAGATCGTCTGGTCTTGCCAATTAAGCAGATGTCGTTGACGCATTTTCGCATATGGGCTGTTGTCTTCGCTGTTCTTGACGATGAAGTTTCTTATCCTTTGATTGGTAACGCAATACTCAATAATGAGATCATCAGTCTCTGCAAGAATAACATGTGTCGTTTGAAATGTGTCTAACACGAGCTTTAATATGTCCTTGTTGCGATCTGGCTGTGTAATATGCCTTCCTGTGTCTATCGTGATTTCGAAGATCTTGAGGCATATTTTTTCACAGCGAAGTTGCTTGACCATGTCAGCAAAGCGTGTGTGATTACTGTTACCTCCTTGTTGGTTTTCCATGGATGAGTTTCCTCACTTGTGTGAGAGCTTTCTTTGTCATATTCGGTCTCACTGTCTGACGTGATAGATGTGTCAGAAATGTGTAGATCTATCTTCTTCTCGGTGTGTTTCATATCTGTCGCTGTGTCGTCGTCTAGGTTGTTTGATTCACTGATTGTATTTCCGACCATAGACGTGTCGTCAAGGGGCGATGTTACGGTTGACACGCTGAATAAATGGATAGCACTGTTGTTACACTGGATTGAGTCCGTATTGTTGTTGTTTGTTTGTTGAATGTCAGCACTTCCATTTTCTTTGTTTTCAACAAAATCCCTGCTCGTAGATGTGTCGTCAAGGAGCGATGTTACGGTTGACATGCTGAACAAATGGATAGCACTGTCGTTACTCTGGATTAAGGCCGTGTTGTTGTTGTCTGTTTGTTGAATGTCAGCACTTCGAATTTCTTTATTTTGAATAAAGTCCGTGTTCGTAGATGTTGTTGCTGTCTTCGTTGCTACTCTTGTATGGTGTTGTTGTTTTCTAAAGTTGTCTCGTCTTACTTGGCTCGGCGACTTCCGTCTGAAGCTGGCAGGAGTTGAATGATGACCCGTCGACACACTCATGTCGGCCATCTCCATGCCATCAAATCGAAGGACGAGGGTAGTACGCTCTTTATTTCCAGCTACTTTGAAGGAGGAGAGGTGAGATTCCTCTAAAATGCTGTTGATAAGACATTCCAGCATCGTCGGAAGTCCGCTAACTGGCATATTGATGTCGTTCAACCACAAAATAAACTTGAAATCATAAAAAGGGCGAGAGCTCACGAACCCACGTCTGTCCTGCTCGGTAACCCGCCGTGCGTCCTTCTCATTGTCTGATTAATCTCTTCCTTCTGTTGTTTTCCAATTTTAGGTGGAAATGTATTGGACTGACACTATGTTAGATCACATCTCAAGAGCTAACCTCAATCGTTGGAAAGAATTGTCCAGCATGGCCTTCACACGGCAGACTGGACTCTGTCGGGAGAAAGATTTACTGGACGGACGATGGTCACAACAGAATCCAGGTCGCTAACTTGACGGCTCAATGATGTCGGTGTTGATCTATCAGGATTTAGGGCAATTGCTTTACACTATGATAAAGGGTATGTTGGCTATTGCTTTGCACTATGTTAGCTATTGCTTTACACTATGAAAAAGGGATGTGTTAGCTATTGCTTTACACTATGATAAAGGGTATGTTGGCTATTGCTTTACACTATGATAAAGGGTATGTTGGCTATTGCTTTGCACTATGATAAAGGGATGTGTTAGCTATTGCTTTACACTATGATAAAGGGATGTGTTGAGGTTATTGCTTTACACTATGATAAAGGGGGAGGGGGTTAGCTATTGCTTTACACTATGATAGGGATGTGTTAGCTATTGCTTCTTACACTATGATAAAGGGTATGTTAGCTATTACTTTACACTATGATAAAGGGATGTGTTAGCTATTGCTTTACACTATGATAAAGGGAAATGTGCTATTGGTTATTGTTTTTTACCCTATGATAAAGAGTATATTGCTTTACACTATGATAAAGATTCACCCTATGATAAAGAGTATAGGAGCTTTACCCTATGATAAAGAGTATAGGAGATTCACCCTATGATAAAGAAAATAGAGATTTACCCTATGATAAAGAGTATAGGAGCTTTACCCTATGATAAAAGGATGTGTTAACGTAGGATGCACTTGATTAAATTGTTTTCTTTATTTGATGGTATCAAATTTTCATTGTTAAATGTATTGTCAATGCAATCCAGGAAGGTTTTTTATTCAAACGGGAAGTTTGTTGTATTTTTATATAGAAGAGATGGTGCAAAAAAGGAAAAAAACCTCCGAAACCAGGTTGAGGGCTTTGAGACATGTATTTTTAGCTTTGGAGAAAAAAGAAGAGGAAGGAAGAAGATGAGGAGAAGGAAGAGGAGGAGGAGAAGAAGAAAAAAGGAGGAGAAAGGGTTGTAAACAATACTCCAGGTATTGCAATTTATGTCCACATATCAAAATGCTAATTTTAAATTCAATATGCTCATAAGGAATGACCTTTTGTTTTGTTTTACGTCAATTTACATATATCCATCAGGTATATGTTTTGGACTGATTGGGGTAAGAATTCAAGAATCGAGAGAGCCGACATGAATGGAAAGAACAGACGAATCATCATCTCCGAGGGTTTGATGTGGCCAAATGGCTTGACCATTGACCGGCCGACCAACAGGATCATATGGGCAGATGCCAGAACAGAGGTAAGGGAAGAAGGAGGCCTGAGGGGTGTTTATAATTTTTGTACACATTTGGTTTTTTTCGTCTCTCTTGTCACACTCTTTCTCTGTGCCTTATTCCATCTGTCACTTTCTATGGAGATCTTATAGCACTTGTTTTGTTTAGCGGTATAACTCCTGGGCTGTTCTTGCTCTATGGGTTTTAGGTGTGGAAAGAATTGGCTTTTTTTGTGTTCGTTCTTGCTCTATGGGTTTTTAGGTGTGGAAAGAATTGGCTATGGGTTTTTAGGTGTGGAAAGAATTTTTTGTGTTCGTTCTTGCTCTATTGGTTTTTAGGTGTGGAAAGAATTGGCTTTTTTTGTCTTCGTTCTTGCTCTATGGGTTTTTAGGTGTGGAAAAAATTGGCTTTTTTGTCTTCCTTCTTGCTTGCCTTCTCTCTTTTGAGGGTTTTTTTTCTTTTTCAATTTATGTATCATGTTATAATGAAAGTAATAGTTGATTGTTTAATCATGGCTGCTTTTAAGTCAGACCTTCATAAAATATACAAATAATTAGAACACGTATAGAATATATTCAGAGTGGACAGGGGCATAGTTTAAAAAAGAAAAGAAAAAAGAATAATTTTATGACATGAATATTTTCGTTAATTAAACCTAAACATCAGTAAGAAAGCACTTCACAATATATTTCATTCCCATGAATAATATTTTTAAATTAGGAATGGACTTGTCTTAATTAGTCTTTGTTCTTGTTCTATCTGCTCCAGGCTTGCATCAATGTGAAGACTAGTTTTTTAAAATTGTTATAGAGTTGCTTCAAACACTTGCAAAGATAGATGCATGTCAGGCTAGATGTCATAGGAAAACTCATCAGATTTTTGTCTGTGATATTCATTACATCGTACATCCCACTTCTCTTTCTCTCCCCCTCCTCCCCTTTCCCTCCCTCTCCCCTCCACTCCCCCTCCACCTCCCTTTCCATGTGCCTCTTCATCCCTCCCTTATATTGTTTGTGTGTGTGTGTCTAGCTGATTGAGTGTGCCGACCTCTTGGGCAAATTCAGGCGTAAACTGGTGACTAAAGTCCGGCATCCCTACGGGCTGACCGTGGCCGGACAGCACATCTACTGGACAGACTGGCAGCATGAGTCCATCCGCAGGGCCAACAAAAACCTGGTGGCAAAGTGACGCAGATCAGAGACAACCTACCTAATATCATGGACATCCACGCTGTGCAAATTGATGGCGTTGGTAAGCCAAAGCTTTTCCAAATTCCTGTACACATGTAATATGTGGAGTTTAGGCTGCCAGTGTGTTAGCACTAAAGGGAAGAACAAATGTAGATGAATCTGCTGAACTTTGATAATTTGCATAAAGGGTGATACCTTAAGAGCATGGTTGAGTTGATACAAAAATTGGTTGATAGTAATTCAGGGATATTACAGTGTTGTACATGTGGCGTGGATGGTCAGATGGTTTTATGCTGCCAGACTTGAGATTGGGAGATCTTGGGTTCAAATCCTAGCAATGCTAGGTCCGAATAACACTCATTTATCCATTCGACCTAGATCATCTCAGGATTCAAACCTGCAACCGACAAACGTCCTGTCCAGAAGGCAATGTAATGTTAGCTTTTGTTCTGCTTCATGAAACCCAGACAGGCTCTGATGCTAGGGCCCACAGTGGTCTTGAAGGAAATTTAGGTTTTTGTAACTTATTGTGATCGTTGCGATAAGAACACAAGTCACAGTGTCTGAATGTATCGACTACATGAACGACTCAATGAAGAATGTCAATAACAACGCAATGATCAGTGATGTGGACGTTATATATAGACAGGTGACAGTGGACGTTTATATATAGACAGGTTGGACGTTTATGTATAGACAGGTATATAGACAGGTGACAGTGGACGTTTATATATAGGTGACAGGTGACAGTAAGTTAACAGGCACTCACACAGGCAGTCCCACGATATTCAAACAAACAACAGTTCACATTTTAAAAACATTACAGCTGCTAATGCAGAATTATAGTTTATGTATATATTTTTTCTGTAAACGGCAAAGTAAACTTGGGCTGTCTGTAGTAGATAAATACATAAGTTTTGTCTTTGGCCCTTTTTCGATTGAATCATCATCTTAGAATGGTTGACCAGGCTTCGCTGACTGGGATTTGATTTATTAAACAGTGTGGACATAAAGATCTATATCTGGTTATGTTATTACTGTAAGAATATCTAGCCCCTGGTGTTTATGACAAGAGATTTTTCCCCAGTTTGCTTTGATCTTGTAATGTCATAAGTAAGCCAATCCGCTAGATTTTATCTTTATTGGCAGTAATGATATGTACTCAGATACTGGGAGATAATTATTTGAGAGACAACTTGGTCATAGTTGTAAGTTTAATGGGATAATAGGGTCTGGATGACAACTTGGTCATAGTTGTAAGTTTAATGGGATAATAAGGTCTGGATGACAACTTGGTCATAGTTGTAAGTTTAAATGGGATAATAGGGTCTGGATGACAACTTGGTTATAGTTGTAAGTTAAATGGGATAATAGGGTCTGGATGACAGCTTGGTTATAGTTGTAAGTTTATATGGGATAATAGGGTCTGGATGACAGCTTGGTGATAGTTGTAAGTTTAATGGGATAATAGGGTCTGGATGACAGCTTGGTGATAGTTGTAAGTTTAATGGGATAATAGGGTCTGGATGACAATTTGGTGATAGTTGTAAGTTTAATGGGATAATAGGGTCTGGATGACAGCTTGGTGATAGTTGTAAGTTTAATGGGATAATAGGGTCTGGATGACAATTTGGTGATAGTTGTAAGTTTAATGGGATAATAGGGTCTGGATGACAACTTGGTTATAGTTGTAAGTTTAATGGGATAATAGGGTCTGGATGACAATTTGGTGATAGTTGTAAGTTAAATGGGATAATAGGGTCTGGATGACAACTTGGTTATAGTTGTAAGTTAAATGGGATAATAGGGTCTGGATGACAACTTTTTGAGTTGATTTGATGAACAAATTTATATTTATTTACAGCCTTTTAAATCGCTGTATTTTATTTGCAATATTTTTATAATATTTTAATCTATCCATGAGTTTTCAACTTTTATAAAAAAAAATTCCCCCTAGTCATATTGGTGTCATATAATAGATGATTGATAGCTAGAAGGTTGGATACGATCAGAATGTCTGTGCATGTGTGTGGAAAAGGAAGACAGACTGAGGCCTGTTTGGTAACCAGAGCCAACCAACATCACTGTAAAATGTTTGGAAATCTGTCTAAAACAAAATGTGTGCCCGTTACAATTGAACCGTGCCATTGAGCAATGACTTACGTACTGATTCCCAGAGACACACATCAATCGCTGTGGCAGAGATAACGGGGATGCAGTCACCTGTGTCTTCCCCATCCCGGAGGCTCGTCCTGTGCATGTCCTACAGGCATTCTGATGAAAGACGATGGAAAGACATGCAATGATGGTAGGTGACCTGTCCTTTGTTAGTCTCTCTCTCTTTGTGACTGTTTGGATTGTATTCTCTTCCCTCTATATCTCACTCTCCCATCCTCCCTCCTTCCCTCCTTCCCTTCTCTTTGTCTGTCTGTTTATCTGTCTGTGTGTCTGTCTCTGTCTCTCTCTGTCTCTCTCTCTGTCTGTCTGTCTGTCTGTCTGTCTGTCTGTCTGTCTGTCTGTCTGTCTGTCTCTCTCTCTCTCTCTCTCTCTCTCTCTCTCTCTCTCTCTCTCTCTCTCTCTCTCTCTCTCTCTCTCTCTCTCTCTCTCTCTCTCTCTCTCTCTCTCTCTCTTCCTCTCTCTTTCTCTCTCTTCCTCTCTCTCTTCCTCCCTCCATACTAGAGAGCCACCACCGTTTTCTCATAACTTGATTCAAATGTCTACCACCAATCCTCTTCCAAACAGACAGAAATAACTATGACCAAACACATAGTCTCCCAAACCCAACCTTGAATTCAAACTTATTTCTTTCAGTGCCTACCAAGTATTTGTTGTTTGCTGCAAGGGGAGAGCATCAGACGCATCTCACTAGACACACCAGATCATACAGATGTTTACCTCCCTTTGCCTGATCTTCATAATGTGATCGCCCTTGACTATGACTATAAAGAAAGCATGGTCTACTTTACTGACGTCCATCTCGATGTTATCAGGTAGCTGGGCTATTTGCACAGACTTCACAATTTGCATTAGTTGAATACCAGTTTTGTTAAACTTAAACCAAATATTAAAGCATGAGTTGATTTTCTGACAAGCTTTTTGTCATATGTTTTGATAGTCTCAATCACCGGAGTTTTTGATCATCCATTGAATCTGATATATTTTAGTAGAAATGAAATACTTAATGTGGGAGATTTCAAAATAAAATTTGTTCATGTACATTTGTATTTGTGACGGGCTCCGTTACAGAACACTGTTTCAGGTAAATTGCTTGAGCAAGATATATTTTCTGGTTTATGTGAAAGTAACAAGCAAATCGTGCCATTTGAAATTTTAACTTTTATCTTTCATGCTGTCCACCTTAGATGATTATCTTGAAGACGATTTTATATATTTGTATAATCTTTATTTTTCTCTTTCAAAACTTGTTTTATTTAAGACGAGCGTCCCTAAATGGCAGCAAGTGGGTGGAGACTATTGTGCAAAAGGAATTGGCCACAACAGATGGCCTGGCAGTAGACTGGATTGCGGGCAATCTTTATTGGACTGATGCTGGTATGTAAAGAAGTATTCCCATGTTCTTCATTGGGCTTGACTTTTATATCATGAAGTTTTAAATGAACTGTTTAGCTGCCAGTATTAAAAGAGCTCATGAAAATGTGTCATGATACATCAGTCTGCTGAGCTTGTAAGGTATTTTAAAGTTGTTGTTGATGAGGATTTTTTTGTTTTCTATCTATATAAATTATAAAAAATAGAAAAACCTGTAAATTTGTACTTGGTTTATTGATACGGTTGATTAGCTCTACTGTTACAAACTTGCAACTGTAAGTGAGACTATGTCTAAAATAGTGAGGATTTTGTTGTTGTCATTTTAAATCATCTCTTTCCCTGAATTTGTTAAGATTGGTAACAGTTTTCTTTTGTTTTAAGGTCTTGATGTAATTGAGGTGTCTCGCCTGGATGGGTCAAGCCGCAAGACATTGATTGATGAAGATTTGCATGAGCCTCGAGCTATTGCTCTGTTTCCTCAAAAGGGTGAGAAATACCATTGATTGTCACCTGCACTGATTTTACCCTAGTACAGTAAGGCTGTACTACCAACAGAAATAAAACTCAACAAAAGCACTGAAGACTTTACAAACAGAATTAAACGCATCATTTTCAAAACCAAACCTGTAATAATTTTTTCTTTATTTTCTCTTTATTTCTCATCTATTGAGCTTTTATTGTTTTTGTTCATTGAAGATTGATGTTCTGGACTGATTGAGAAATTAATTCAAACCTAGAATTGAGAGAGCTTTCTTGGATGGTACCTATAGAAAATCATTGTTGATAAATATCTTGGTAAGATGAATGTTTTGATGATTTGTTGACAATGAAGGTGTTTGCAAACATTTGATGGGATGTATATATTATGATTTCTTATAATCATATAAATAATTTCACAACTTTACAGCATTGATGATTTGGACAATTGAAAGCTTTCAAACATTTATGAAATGAAGAGAATAGACTGAGACTTGTTGTATTGATGATTTTCAACAAACATTTAATAACCATGATTTTACTATTTTTGTCTTTTCTAGCAGCTATCAAATTTTTTGAGAAACAAATAATGTCTTTTGTAAAAGCTTGCAAACATTTTCGGAAATACAAATTGATGATTTTTCTCTACATACTTAAAAAATAAATTGGATGAATGCACAATTTACTCTCGAGATGTCCATCTGTCCATATTTAATGAGATGAATGCAGATGATTTTATGCAATTAGGCTTTCTAGCAAACATTTTGGTAATTCAATTCAATTCAATTCAATAAACTTTAATAAGCCCTCATAATTTGTTGCAGCTGGTTACTGGTTTTTGTTTTCGTTTATATAGTAACACCTAAACATTTGGTATCAAAATGAAGATAAATGATTGGTTAATGATCGTCTGTATATGTATAAAAACATTTTTGTCATGAGAAATGACAGAAACATCTGTAAACACTAATCTTTTTTCACACGTTTTAGATACATAAATTGGTAGGACAGATCAGGTATATCCATAAAATTCAGGAATTCACTTTTTAAAATATTTAAAACAGCCAAGAAAAGTTTGAAATGAAAATATGTGTACCGACCTACTCATACGGTATTCAGCGACTCTTTACATGACTGATCTCCAAGTTTGTTTGTCTGTGACATTGCTCCCATGGATCTACTGCTTTCCATCATTTCAGGTTACCCCAACGCCCTGTCCATAGACTTTGATTCCCTGCGACTCTACTAACAAATAGACGCCAAGCTAGACAAGATTGAAACCTCTGACTTTGAGGGCAGGAATCGCATCACCTTGCTTCAACAAGTGCCCCATCCATTTGGACTCACTGTGGTCAGTATCTACTCATATATCATCCAGCATCCCTTGGGTATAAGGCACAGGTTGCGGGCAACTATGGTCAATAGGAGTTTAAAAAGAGAAACAGAAAAGAAACTCACTGGAATCATAATTGTATAATACTCTTTCTTCTTTGCTGACGGAAGCTTCAGTTATAAACATAGATTTTGTATGGATTTGAGTTTTTGAATATATACATTTGTTTTGATTTTAAAATTGACGTGTAAAATTTCCAAGAAACTAAATTTCCACTTTTATTAATGATACTCAAATTCCTGTGAACAATCTATTATATCAGAGTCATAAGTAAATTGTTTAGATAGTCATAAACCAAAAATGTTTTGTCTAGCTCTGAAACAACTTATTACGTTTTCGCATTTGTTAAAAGATTTCTCTGTCTGTTGTTATGTAAATGTTTACAACTGTCAGCGTAGTGGATTTACATTGTCTGTAAGTTATATCAATTGATTTCCCTAATGGTGGGTGGTTGGCGAGTTCTACCGGAAGGTCTTATTTCTTGTTTTCAGAAAAGAAACTTCCACTTATCTTTTGTCTTGCTGTTTTCCTTCACTCTTCCAATTATCTTTCATGTTGCTGATTTTTCCTTCACTCTTCCAACGTATGTTTTGATTTTTGCTGAATTTTCCTTCACTCTTCCAATTATCTTTCATCTTGCTATTTTTCCTTCACTCTTCCAATTATCTTTCAGAGTCTTGCTGTTTTCCTTCACTCTTCCAATTATCTTTCATCTTGCTGTTTTCCTTCACTCTTCCAATTAAAACGATCTTTCGTCTTGCTGTTTTCCTTCACTTTTCCACTATCTTTCATCTTGTCTGTTTTCCTTCACTCTTCCAATTATTTCGTCTTGCTCTTTTCCTTCACTCTTCCAATCATCTTTCGTCTTGCTGTTTTCCTTCACTCTTCCACTTATCTTTTGTCTTGCTGTTTTCCTTCACTCTTCCACTTATCTTTCGTCTTGCTGTTTTCCTTCACTCTTCCAATTATCTTTCGTCTTGCTCTTTTCCTTCACTCTTCCAATTATCTTTCGTATTGCTGTTTTCCTTCACTCTTCCAATTATCTTTCATCTTGCTGTTTTCCTTCACTCTTCCAATTATCTTTCGTCTTGCTGTTTCCTCTGAAAATTTCCCTGAGATCACCATGTATGATGAACAGGGTAAATTTCAATGAACCGATTTCCCTTATGTTCTCTGTCCTCCTGTCTTAAATCTGCTCTTTGGATGCTCGAATATTTTACTTGAATTGAAGCTTTAGGACTTTTGTTTAGCTGAAAATGTCGTTTCCATCTGTTTAGTAGTTATGATGACTTGAAAAGTTTTGATGCTCTCTTTTTATATGTTTTCCTTTCTTTCTATCATCAAACAGTAGCCTTATAACTTTGTATAATATGTTTTTAACCTTCCTTTTTAGTTTGAGTCCTACATTTACTGGACAGACTGGCAAACAGAGAAAGTAGAACTTGCCAACAAACAGACCGGCAAGGACCGCTCTACATTGCAAAGTCGAATGGAGGGCCTGATGGATGTTCATATTGTGGCTGCCAACAGACAGACAGGTAGTTGGCGCTTTTTTTCAAATTCCCACTTCTAGTAGGGGTGCTGATAGGTCAGTAGGTACGGCACTGGCCTACCGAGCCAGAGGTCGTGGATTCACATCCCAGCTATGCAGGCTTGAATTTGAAATCCATTTTTGGGGATTTCGTCTGCTCCTATATCCTGTGGTGAGCAGCATAGAATGAGTTCCTAGTCCTATCAGAGATGGATGATAATCTAGGAGGTCGGTCTTATGTGCCTTTTGCGCATGTAAAAGAACCATCTGTGGTTGGAATTGAAAAGAGCTGGCCATTTCGGCCACCACCCTGGCAAAATTGAATTCCTACCAAAGGCCTATTTAGAAATACCCCTACAACCTCAGACTTATTATTAACCAGTTCATTACTTTGAATAAATGTAGAAGAGGCAAAGATGAAGGGGGAAGGAAGTGTGGCTGGGCATCATTGCTTCCATCAGAATAAAATTATCCCGGCGTAGCTGTGACAGCAACAGTAATGGGATCGTCAATATTGACATAAAAGACCGTAATATATACTTCTAGTCATCAAGTCTTGATATTACATTTCATATCGCTATTTTGTCCGCTCAGAATTATTTTGTCTTTACTACTCATTGAGTTGTACGATATCCTTGATGTTGTAATCATTATCAGATCCACAGTCGTTGTCAATTGTCCGGCCTCACACAAAATGTAGTCACGTAATTCAGTCTACGTTTGTCACAAAGTTCACTTGCAATTTGTCCTTACTGCCGGTTCTCTTCCCGGTTGAAAATTTTTAGAGCCTTTCTTTGTTTTTGTTTCTTCTCAAAACAGGTTTATGTGTGGTTATAACTATACAATTCTGAGCCTAAAATTTCTTTTATTTCTTCTCAAAATGAGTTTATATGTAGCTATAAATATATAATTCTGAGCCTACGATTTTCCTTTCTACTGTGTGAAAGAACCGTAATTTATGAATCAACGTAAGTTATGGGCTTCTACTTGTTTTATGTTATCATGTATATCGTGTGGACGCACAGATAAATGACTATTGTTCTAAATTGAGTCAATCGTTTTCGACTGCTCTATGTCTCCTTAATGCAACTTAATCAAAGATGTTTTCTTCTTGTTTGCCCTTGTCTTTGTCTTTTTCAATTATTATTTTTTTTAGGTTATCTTGAGATCTTTGTTCCTCTTATTCAGTCTAATGATAATGTTATAAACCCTGAGATTTGTTTTAAACTGTTGCCTCTCTCATTTTTTTCTCTTTTCGTTTATGTTTTTCAAGGCACGAATAAATGTAGTGGCAATAATGGCGGATGTACACATTTGTGTCTGGCAAGACCCGACAGAAAAATCACGTGTGCCTGTCCTAACATCCTGGATGATGATAGACCATGTAAAAATTGTAAGTCTCGGCTTGATTGGTTTTTTCCCCCCATGTAAAAATTGTAAGTCTCAGCTTGATTGGTTTTCCCCCCCCCCATGTAAAAATTGTAAGTCTCAGCTTGATTGTTTTTTTTTATGTAAAAATTGTAAGTCTCGACTTTAAGTCTTGGCTTGATTGATTGGTTTAACCCTATATGTAAAAGATTGAAAGTCTCGGCTTGATTGGTTTTCCCCATGTAACAATTGAAAGTCTTACAAGTCTTGACTTGATTGGTTTTCCCCATGTAAAACTTACAAGTCTTGACTTGATTGGTTTTCCCCATGTAAAAAAAGTCTTGACTTGAGTTTTCATGTCTGTCTTGATTGATTGGTTTTGCTCCTCCTCACCATTTACTCTTTATAAAACTGATTTTCAATGTACCTTTAGCCGTATATAGATAGCTTTTGATTATTTAAAAAAAACGTATGATGATAATGTCTGAAAAATGTCAAATTAATTTGTACAGTTTTGAGACATGTTACTTTATAATTTAAAGTAAAATCTTTTTTATAATGTAATAGTGAGTTAACTAGCTGTTTAAGAGATTAAAACCTTTATAGACTTTAAGGAGTAAGTAACCAAATTAGCTGAAATAGCAAATAGCCATCTCACTGTCCCACATGATTCGATATTTTTCTTGTGATCTATGGCTTTTAAAGTAGCATTAGTGGTAAAATATGTGGACACACACTCCTGCAAAAGGATATTTAGTTGTACTTTAATTCAACACAAAACTTTGTTCAGAAGATAGAAATAATTATGTTAGACATTTTACTGTTTTCTGTTACTGAGAAGAAAAGCAAACCTTTGAATTAATATTTGAATTTAATATAATTTGAATTTTTTACTGCATGCTTTAACTTTGACTGACCAAACAAATATTCAGAAGAATAAAAAAAGTCCTAATAATTTTGTATGGAACTTTTAGAATTCTTTATCCTTGAAATGATTCCTTGCGTTCATTTGAATTTCCTCACAGATGCATCATACAATGGTGGTGATGAATCAGGAAATGTAAATATTGATATAGATTCGCCTTTTCCGTAAGTGTCTCTTTTTTCATTCCACAACATTTTTAATAAAATTTCTTCCCCTTATATGTGTATCAATCTTCTATGTTATGATAATATACAGGAAATACATAATCACTGGTTTGGGCTTTTGATTATTTTGAATGAATTTGTAAACAAACATATTTAATTTATTAACGTAAAAGCGTCTCCTGGTCAGAAACCGTAACGTTTGTAGAAATCCCTGAAGATTGTGTCAGCCCTTATTGTGCTCACTTAGTGAAATGAAAGCTGCGCCTATTTCACCACTTTTTATTGTTGCTTTTGCTTGAAGAGATATGTCTGTGTGTTTGAGAGACAAAAATGATATTATTATTATTAATTACTCAAATGCAATGATATTTGGACAGAATAGACTGAACATTCACAATATGCGATCCTGTTGAATGGGTAAAGGGAAAGACAGTATTCCCTATTTGAGAACAATCATAATCCCATCTATGATCTCGGTCATCAGCTGTAGGTAGGACCAGGTCTAGCAGTTAGGCCTAACATGGCCTACGCCACATTGGTTTTTGTCTTCACTAGATCTATGACTTGGAGTGGAAACAGAGGTTGTACTATGATGTTTGAATACTATTTTATTCATCACTCAATTTCTAAAGAATTACTGTATGATGAGAAACAGAGATGATTTTGTATTTTATACGTTAAAATACATTTAAATTTCAGTTGCTCCGAAGAAGACAAAGCCCTGGGTATTTGTGAGGAGGCTCCTTCAGAACATCAGGGATTAAGTAAGCTATGTACCTTGTGTATAGTCTTGTCGTATGTGTGATTCACTTAAATCCAACAAATTTTGAGTTACAACAGTTTGTCATGCAGACAACTGATATATAATATGATTGAATTTAAAGAACATATCACAACTCATATATGATATGATTGAATTTAAATGATATATCACAACTGATATATAATATGATTAAATTTAAAGGATATATCACAACTGATATATAATGTGATTGAATTTAAAAGATATATCACAACTAATATATAATGTGATTGAATTTAAAGGATATATCACAACTAATATATAATGTGATTGAATTTATATCACAACTAATATATAATGTGATTAATGTATAATGATTGATTGAATTTAATGTGATTGAATAAAGGATATATCACAACTAATATATAATGTGATTGAATTTAAAGGATATATCACGGAAAGGATGGGGAAAATTTCCATTATACTTTTGACAGAGAGCTGAGTTTTTCCAAACTTGTTCCATAAATGGGTAGCGACCGGCAGCAATGGTGTGTTGTAGTTATTTATTTTACCAGCCTGATGTTTGCGTGTGAAGTTTCAAAGTGGGTTGGGATATGAGTTGGTGTTTATATTTTGTTCTCTATTTCTCTTTTCAAATAGGACAGTGATGCCTTATTACAAATCAATACACCCAAATTGATACCTGTTTTTCTTTTAGGAGGGGATGTGGATGAGGATTGGGGAGGGGGGGTAAAGGCTAGAGGGTGTGAATGATGAATGAAGGATGATAGGAAGCATTCTTTTCATTTAATTCTTTTCATTTTTTCACAGACAGGGATGAAGAAGCATCTCACGACATTGTGCCTGGCATTGTCATCACTGTCATTCTATGTATTTTATTTATCTTCGTAGTCGTTTCCTTTCTTATTTGGAAAAGGTAAGCACCAGATTTTTCCTTTCCAATTTTAACATTTTTAAAACAAATTTTTATTGACAAAAGTCATACATAGATATTCATGTCATTGACAGTGAGATAGAGAGAGACATCAGCTGAGATACTTTGGATATAGACTATTTAGGTAGAGTGAGTTATGAAAGAATATTGGAATGAATAGTGGTATGTGACATCAAATCTCCAGGATAAAGACCTGGAGGTAGGAGGTGTAGAAAATATTTTGTTTGAATATTTGATATCGGAGACTGAGTATACACAAACCCACTTGTCAGCCTGTCGAATACCCTGGGGATACTGCGCACAAAGCATGCACCTCATGTATGCAACACACTCGCAAAGGGCAGTCACTCTTTGTCATCATAAACATTTGCAAGGGGAAATCACTCTGGGTCTTCTTAAACATTTTCAAGGATCAGTCACTCTTGGTCATCATGAACATTTGCAAGGGGCAGTCACTCTGGGTTATCATCAATATTTGCAAGGGGCAGTCACTTGGGTCATCATGAACATTTCAGTCACTCTGGGTCATCATGAACATTTGTAAGGGGCAGTCACTTTTAGTCATCATCAACATTTTACGAAGGCTAGTCACTCTGGGTCATCATGAACATTTGCAAAGGGGCAGTCACTCTGGGTCATCATAAATATTTGCAAGAGGCAATTACTCTGGGTTATCGTGAACATTTGCAAAGGGCAGTCACTCTGGGTTATCATCAACATTTGCAAGGGGCAGTCACTCTGGGTCATCATGGACATTTGTAAGGGGCAGTCATTCTAGGTTATCATGAACATTAGCGAGGGGCAGTCACTCTGAGTTATCATCATTTGCAAGAAGCAGTCCTTCTTTGTCATCATGAACATTTGCAGGGGCAGTCACTCTAGGTTATCATCAACATTTACAAAGGCTAGTCACTCGGGGTTATCATGAACATTTGCAAGGGGCAGTCACTCTGGGTCATCAACAACAAGGGGAAAAGGAAATAATTAGTTAGAGAAAAATCATTCATACACACTGCAAGTAAAATAATAAGAATGATAAGGAAAGAAGGAAAGATAGCGAGTGAAAGACTGAAGGTGAACAAGAGTTGCAGATAATAAAAATACATGTATTGCTAGGGTTGATAAATCTGTGATATCTTTCTTATTAATAGTCCAAGTAAATTAGAGATTGGAACTATAAAAGATAGCCTTTATCCTTGATGTTCGGGGTTGCAAGAGAACTTAAGACCAAAATGTTTACTTTGTTGGAAAAAACAATACAAGTTAGTCAAATAGTGAAATTTTGATAAGGTATTGTGACTTTTATGTCTTGAGTATTTGAGGAAAGCAAAACTGAGTAATGTTTGCAAGGTTGCCAGAATAATTAAAAGCTAAGACTCATTTTACTGCTAAGGCAAGTTCTCAAATCAGTCACAGCTTATGAATTTAGATGCCTTACTGCTCATTCACACAATACCCTTTATTTCCAATTCTTCCCAGTTACTAGGAGACAAAGTGCAGGCTCACGGACTGTACCTCATTTATCCCCCAAGAGGCTATTTTTCATTCAAAATCCTTTTCAACTACCGGAGAACATACAGTACACAAGCCTGTTAGGTTTTTTTCATACTGATACTCTGACAAGATCTTTCTCTACCTAAAATTGGGTACTCATTCACACCTGAGTCAAGTGAGGAAAGTAGAGTGATGCACCTTTGCTAAGAGTACAACGTTGTGAAAAAATCCCACCTCTGCCCACTGCGGAACATGTGATTATAAGCTCACAACACTACTGTTCAGCTACGACACCTCGATATCTGGCTATTGGCAGAAAAAGTCAATTAAGGAGTGTTACCTAGATGATGGTAGTAATACTCTAGAATTGAGCTAATCAATTATTATGACTAGGAAGAAGATGAAGTCATTCTTCGTTAATTTACCATCACCAAGTCTCTTTTTATTTTTGTAACAATTTAAACTTCTTTTTGTATGTGCAGACATCGAAGGAGGCATTACAATGTGGAAGGTTTTTCAGTTTTAACTTACACCAACCCCACCTACCAAAAAGCCAGCACAGAGACCATCAACTCTGAAAACCACCAAAGGAAAGGGCCGCCTCATTTCAGATACCATGCCAGTGATGTAAGTGATAAACACATTTGGCCTTTGGTAAGCTTGGAAATCAGGCTTAACCTTTTCTTTTGCCCGTTTCAAACGTGTAGAAATATACTTCAAGAAGGTAAATGGAAGAAAATCTGACAGAATGCAAGGCATTGTCATTAGGCTTAATGAGGAATTTCTAAAGATCTTACTGTAAACTCATGCAAATCTGTAAAATTTCCTAAATCATGTCTCTCTAGTCCTAGTCGTGTTCTCTTTTTCCCTTCTTGTTTCCCATACTCACACCACTTTTCTTTCTTTCTCTCTCTCCCTTTTATTACTTACCTATTTTCTTATTTTCATTTCATTTGACTTTTTCTAGATCTCAACCTTCCATTCTCAGTTCCTCACATTTGTATTTTTTCATTTTCCATTTACTCATTCTTGTTATTTCTGTTTTCTTCTGACATCACACTGTGTAACGCCTTAATTAGTGTTTAGATCTAGATTCTAGATATTTCTCTTTGTTGTCTAACAAAGTGTTATACCTGAAACGTCACATGTTTGTTCTGTCCTTATTGGTGGAGTTGTCATTTTTATTGTCGTTTTCACCTTTGACTCTTTTGTGATGATTCATGTAAATGCATGGGATACATATCCTGTGTTGGTAGACAAATTGCTTAAGTCATCTGTTCTCATGGTGGTATATGATATACTTTGTGAACATATTTATGGTTGCCTAAATCAAATGAATACATGTTTTTTTTTCAGTTCTAACAATATTTATGGTTGCCTAAATCAAATGAATACATGTTTTTTTTTCAGTTCTAACAATATTTATGGTTGCCTAAATCAAATGAATACATGTTTTTTTTTCAGTATGGTTGCCTAAATCAAATGAATACATGTTTTTTTTTCTAACAATACCAGTAACATAAAGAGATCCAGAAAGGAAAAACAAATATTTTCAGGCTTTTTACATATTTTCATGGTAATTCTGGCTAAAATATAATTATAATATGTATATGAAATTCTGAAACTTTTCCAAACAAATGAAATTATAGATCTCTTTTATGAGGCGTTCTTAAAAGAGTTTTATGTCCTCTAATTCTTTCAAGGAACAGCTAACATACGCTGGGCACAGTGATGCTGATTCTATCAGCACCCACACGAAACCGCTGCTCTCATGCATCCCCATGGTGTAGAGTAAGTTTTAATATTCACACATTTGTGGTAGCTCAGTATTTTTTTAACGGAATCTCAATAAGATAGTTCAAAGCTCATATTTCTGCTGAGAACTAACACGAATTGTTCTTTCGTTTTCTCTTATTTCCAATCACCAATTTTTTTTTATTGAGTATATATATAATAAAACTGATCGATTTTTCTTCTTTTTTTACATTTTCAAACGTGACCTTTCTCATGTATCAAGCCTGTGACGCTAAGTAGAAAGTTGAGTGTTTCTGTTTTTAAAAAAAAATGTTTTTCTTCTCCTCCCCTCTGCAGGAATGAAACTAAAAGCAACCCAGGAGCGGTCCCTTTCTTTAAAAGTCGCTGGACTGGTGATGACTCGACGGAAGAAGAAAAATCCCAAGTTGGCTCATACGAACCTGTTGTTGCATGACCTTTAAACCCTGGGTGAAGTCACTGTGATATGTACAGTAATTGTTTGTCCCTGCTATATCTTCCACTTCATCGCCACTTACTTTTTGTTTGTTTTAGTTTGGTTTTTTTCTTTTCTATGGAAATGAATATTTCCAGTCATCCTTGTTGAACTTGTCATTTTACCATGATCATTTTTACTGTGAGACGCTGCTTTGTACAAACATTGTCCGTGGGCTAACATATTGGTCTAAGTCAGACTTAGGCCAAAATGAGACTGATTCATTTTAACACACTTCATCATAGTAAGTGAGGATCATATGCGCCAAAGGCATTCCTGAGTTATCACGGACGTTTCATTTTGGCCTAAGTTACTGGCGAGTCAGACCAAAAGAGTTGGGTTTTTTTTACTTTTCTCAAAACGAAAATGACTTGGGCCAAAGTATTAGCACACTGACGATATATATATATTTATATATATATATATATATTGGCTTTAATTTTTCAGATGTAATATGTAGATATAATTACAGAACTATTTGACACGCAGTCCTGAAATGGGACATTTTTGTGTTCTTATGGTCATGCTTTGTTTGTGATTGTATTTTTATCAAAGCCATTTTTCATGTTTTGATTTGATTTTAAGGAAGGGACAACAGGCGCATAATACGTTGTATTGTTCCGTTGTTCACTGAGACATTATATTTTCAAGTCATCTTCCACATAATCTTCCGTCAAACATACTGTGTTGATCACACTTATTTAAGACACTCTCTGGAATCAATGAAAAACATCATTGTGATCTGTTTAACATGTGTCAACGAAAAGTTATATGAACTTGGTGATAATTTAATTCTTCTTTAAAGTGTATGTAAGCTATTTTCATTAATTTTGATTTTTCTACATCGCTGGCAGGAAGTGAGAACATTAGGCATTTTTGTTTACTGACATTATTATTATTATTATTATTATTATTATTATTATTATTACAGTAGTCTCTTCCAAATTGCACGCCCAAATGCACGATTCATTATAATGCACAGCTTTTTCATGTAACAGAATTTTGCAGCGCAAATTACCCCGTCAAAATGCAACAACGACTGGCTTGACTTCATCAAATTGCAACAACGACTGGCTTGAAGACGTGAAATTGCAACAACGACTGGCTTAACTTCGTCAAATTGCAACAACGACTGGCTTGACTTTGTCAAATTGCAACAAAGACTGGTTTGACTTTGTCAAATTGCAACAACGACTGGCCTAACTTAGTCAAATTGCAACGACTGGCTTGACTTCGTCAAATTGCAACAACGACTGGCCTGACTTCGTTAAATTGCAACGACTGGCTTGACTTCGCCAAAATGCAACAGGTTTTTGTAAGTCTCTCTTAGATTTGTTGCACTTAAAGAGTCAATTCCTGTGGAAAATCAACTGAATAACCTCTTCTTGCCTCGTTCCAGTGACACGATCTGTCACACAGATGTGTGTGTGTGTATATGTGTGTGTGACATCTAGATCATAACCAACTAGTCTTGGCTGTCTCGGCTCTGGTCACCCTTACCCCTCCCCTTCACTCGATAGAGCTGTCAGACAGACAGTCCGATCGTCTCTCTCTCTCTCTCTTTCATCACAGTGAGAAAATCTGAGAAAGGCCTTGTGTCACTTTTACCCACAGAGATCGCACTCTGTGTCAACCAATTTTTAAGAAAACCCATTGTTGCCCAATGTCTTCACCACCACCATCCCCTTGTTGTAGTCTTGAGTGAGAGAAGAATATCATAGATCTATGAGAGGCCTTTTGGGTCTTTCCTAAAACCAACCAATAACAAACAAACCCCAAACAATAACAAACAACAAAAGAAAGCTTACATCTACATGTATTTTCAAAAAAGGATGGCAATGTAAATACACAGTATTGGGTCATGGCCTTTGACTCCGCCAAAATACATCTTTGCCAAAATGCACTATTTTTTTGTCACCCGTGGACCGTGCATTTTTGCAGAGACTACTATTATAATTATTATTATAATTATTATTATTATTATTATTATTATTATTATTTATTAGTATTATTATTATGTTGTCTCATTACAGTGAATCAATGCCTTCCATATGTATGTGTTTCCATGAGTTTTGACCTTTCTCCTTGACTTGTCATTTTTCTTCTCTTTCAATTTTTACATTTTTGTTCATTTCGTATTTGTAGTCTTTTTTCTTAATTGGGAAAAGAACAGTTCCTTGAAAATTGTGTGCATATGAGTGTAGGAGTGCACGCGGGCGAGTGTGCATGTGTGTTTTGTGTGTGTGTGTTTGTGTGTGTGTGACTGTGACAAATTTTGTAAAGAATTTTGTAATTTTTTTAACAAATTTCCATGGCTTCCACTGAGCGTACGCCATGAATTTGTGGATTTGAGAAAATCTTGGAGCTTAAAATCTCTGTAAATTGTTGACTGAAGATTTCTCATTGAATATTGAATGTGTAATGACTTTTTTATCGTAGCTGCTAACCTGTACGCAAAAAAGATATTTAGTAAATAGTATGATTATTTTGCTTTGAGCCCATAAGTCTGTTTACCTTAAAAAGTATGTATTTGAGGGTAAACTGTATTTTTTTTTTATGAGACCCTAAGTTAATGGCAGAGCCTCTGAGAAATTGGGATTAAAGTCCAGAGACGCCATTCGGAGTTCACAGAAAAAAACGTCACACTTCACGACAGGCTAACGATTTTTTTGTTATTTACCTTTTTAGGGAGTTTATTCATATTAAATTGTTTTCTAGAAGATCAAGGGCTGTTGTGTAATAAAAATTAATTTGCACGGTCCGAGTTTGCTTATAGATTTGAACAAGTTGGCAGCTATGTATTACTATAGGTTGGCAACTCAAGTGTTTTTGTTATCTGGGGAACCAGGGTTTTTTTAAATCTTCTTGGAACCACTGCTTGTCATATTAATGATCAATGTACCCAATGAATTGAAGTGACCATAGCTTTGCTTGTAATTATTATAATGTACTGATAATGAACATCGCATTAGTATTGATCACGAGAGAAAACTATTTGAAGTTGTTTCAAGAGAATATTTTTCCTACAATTTATTTTGTTTTACATGAAATTTTAACACATGATGGAAGCTATGAGTTTAGTTTATTTCTTTTTCTTTTCTTTTTCTTTTTTTCTTTCTTTAAAAAAAAAAAATGTTTTCAACAAAATTCAGTCAAGAATTGTGTTCAGCCTACAGATACTAGTTTATGAACCTGTAAAAACAGAACTCAAGATTTCCTACCACCTTGGTGAACAGGTTTTTTAAAATATATTTATTCAATCAGTTGTTTAAGATCTTCTATTTGATATAAATATGACAACAAAAACCCACACATAAGAGAAAACAGAATTGTACAATAGTAGACATTAAACATTAAGAAGTGTCAGTGTCAGTAAGAATAAGCTTCCCTTCCACACCGTTGACTTTGATATCGGGGCAAATGCCTTGACTTTGATATTGGGGCAAATGCCTTTGACTTTGACTTTTGCCTCTTTGACCTTACATGTATTATATAAATTTCACACCTACAGCCAAGGGATGTTATATTGTTGCTATTAAAGTTATTTCCCTCAGTGCTGCATTGGCTTAGAATTGGTAAATAATTTTATGTTAATTTGTTATTAAAAAGAAAAATTGATATATAGCATCTGGTAAAGGATTAAACATGATAAGAAAAATTGATATATAGCATCTGGTAAAGGATTAAACATGATCAGAAAAATTGATATATAGCATCTGGTAAAGGATTAAACATGATCAGAAATGGTTGTGTGAAAGCATTTGCAAATTTCGTTCTTCCTGATGTACATGACATTTATTATCAAGAAATCTTATTTTAAAATGCAGTATAACATAACAACAAGGACTGGAGGTGGACGTAGCATCAAGCAACTTTTGGTTATTTTAACTAGAAAATCAACAATGTGATGATGCACAGGCCATCTCTCCTTTTTTTAGTCATAAAAGAAATAAGTTTTTCTATTTCATGAGAACTTTAGACAGTTTTTAATTAGACAGTTAAATGTAGACAGTTCTAAGAAGATTTTAATCAAACTAAAACTGTAAATATATTTTGACTGAATGAAACTTTCATCAGCAAATTTGCATTTATCATACATTTCAATGAGAGTTTTAGTCAGGCGAGTTTTAAGAGAAAAATTTACTTGTGTTTTGTTTCTGGTTGCTCTCTTTTATTTATTTCTTCCATTTCTTTAGATAATTTTGAGTTCTATATTGTTTTTATGTTTAATAAAATATCAGATATTCCTAATTTATTCACATTTTTAGAAGACTGCTGAAAACATCTTTTTATGTTTTATTTTTACAATTTTGAAATTCCTTCCATAAAATGACTTCAATTGACTGTGGGACAAAAACTAGATCTAGCTGATGGTGTGATGAAAACAACTATTGTGTATAATCAAATGTTTTCATGATAACAATTTAAAAAAAAATTGAAATTGTTTTAAGTCAGGTCATAAATTGGTCTTCCATAAAAAAAATTTGAAATTATGCTGTTTTATGTAAAAACAATAGTATTAATACTGTTACTGTTACAAATAATAGATCATATGAATTAGAGCAATAATAATATTTTTTACTTTTGATTCTTTCACTTCTGTTGACCAGATTGGCGGCATGATAAAAATGTTTTACTTACACTTGCATTCTATTTCTACAGAGTTAAGATTTGTTTACAATTACAGACATCTGTTGTATCCTGTATGTAATGTTTCCCTGCTGTATTTCAATCTTTTAAAAAGAATTCAAAGTTCTGTTCTGTTTTACACCTATGATGTATGATGAGTGCTTTCTCTGATCTTTTGAAAATGGCTTTTGGATAAGTTATCCCTGGTACTCAAGTGCATTTTTCCCATTTATCTAGAGCAAGTTAGCTACTGAATGACGGAGGTAGTAAGTTCAATTGGGAGGTCAATTTGAAAATGCTGAATGAAAAAGGTAACAAACACATTTACCTATTCAATCAATTAGAAGATGGTACACTAGGGAAGACAATCTATGTATTAAAAAAAATTGTAGTGCACTCTGCTTAACTCAACAGAGAAGGGAGATTTCTTTGAAGAACAAAAATCGTTGAGCTTATTTTAAAAGATGTGAGCTACAAAGTATTGATTAAAAAAAAAAAGTTAATGAGATAGATCTAATTAGAAAACATTACACCTTGTTAAGAAAGAAAATGTTTTTGATTGTTGTGTCCAAAGTGTCAAGTTATTGAAGGAAGAGCTAGGCAGAGTGCACTGCTCTTATATTCCAGGCCCGTCGTGACTGAAAATGATAAACGTACTCAAATCCGTTGTTCATCCCAAGTTTGTTTCATGTCATGCTGACCTCCATTTGACATGGATACTCATGGCTTCCGGCAGTCTACCCCATGTCATTTTGACGAATGCTTACAAAATTTGCCTTATACTATACTTCTAAACTGACACACACATTGTACCATGTGAAAGATCTTATATTTTTTCAAAGCGATAATGTACAAAGTAGGCCTACAGTCATATTATTATGTCTTGCCACAACTGTTTTCCATGAATAGTATAATTATATGTATATATATCATACTTTAATCCATTTACATGTATCTATGTTTTATTCAAAAGATTGCTGATATTCTCTTGTATAAACTGCGGTTGTGCTTTTTTAAATGGGAATTATTTTCCAGTTCTCTTTTTTGACTAAACACCATGCCCCTCATCACTGGAACTGGAACTGGAACTGGAACGGGTGTGCTTTGGTTTCTTTCCTCATTTTGAAGTGTAAATGGAAGAAAAATAGTCATGAAATAATTCTGTGGTACTCGTCTGTCCCATGTTTTCTTTTGCACTTGTAAATTTCTGTGTTCTCACATCAGGATGATTTGGGAGAAATTTCTCTTTCCAAATGATAAATTATTAGAAATAGATACCTACGTGTATTATTATTATTATTATTATTATTATTATTATTATTATTATTATTATTATTATTATTATTATTATTATTATTATTATTATTATTATAAATATGCAAACAAAGCAAGGAAAGACAGTAGAATGTGTTTGGAAAATATTGATGCTTTCAATTTCTATCAACACGGTTAAAAGTGTAGATGACACGAATTGTATAAAATGCATCTTATTGAACCTTCCAACCTTTCAAGAGGATAATTGTCTCTAACTATAATTTTCAACACATGCACACAATTTTAATTATCATTACAGTGATTCTAAGACGTTCAAAAGCTGCTCTAGGATTGCAATATTTTACGAGGGAAATAAAAGAATCTTCTCTGAAATGCGACTCACAGCCAAAGAAAAAGTAAAATCTGTAAAAGTAAAATGAAACGTTTAGTTTTAATAATTGTCTAGTTTTTTGTTTAACTGACTGGCTAGTTTCATTCATTGTCAAGCTGATTTGATCTTTGGTGAAACAGAGCAAAATCAATGAATAGATACATCAAGGTCTTATTGATTTTAAATGATGATTAATCAATAATGCATGATTCATTTTTTTTTAAATATTTGAATTATAATTTTGGAAAGAGGACTTTTTTCATAATCTGATACATGTAAATAAAATTGGGACTTATAGCATTTCTTTCGTATTTTTGTATTACGATATGTAAACAATTACTCATGTCCAAGAGAATGAAAGACATGATATATATATATATATAATAACCTCTAAAAAAAATAGCCGCTCATTGCCTTGTGTGTTCAGAGTGCTTCCAGCGATGCTACTTATACTATTTATAGATTTCTACAAAAGGTTCTCCTTTATTCTGCTTTTCACCCCAACTGATTGCTGTTATTCCTTACTACAATGAGAAAATGCACTTATCTTTGTTTACTATTTTAATTTGTGTGTGTATGTGTATTTATATATATATATATATAATGCCTCTGAAATATGAACCATTTACTTTTTTTTACAGTGTTTCAAACTGTTATAAGATTCATAAATGGCTATAAAGCATTAACGATATATATAAATATAACAGAATGAAGATGTTTATTGTATAAAAGTGTAATTATTTTCCACAGCATTACTTGTATACCCTGTATTTAAACTTTGTTTAGATATCCGTAAAATGTGGGAAGTTTGATGAATGTCAGGGGTTGTTTTTTTCTTTAACAGTTTTAGTCTGAAGAACTTTCCAATTCCTATTTGAGCTTCATCCAAATTGAATGTGTTTACCAAATTTACAGAAGCAAAAACACCGGGACAAATAAAACAAAATAGCCATGATCAAGACGTTAGCAACACACCACACTATGCAAAGCAGAGAACAATTTCACATCTTATCTTAGAAATTCATGGAATGGAAGAGACTGGTTTTTCCTCAGTTAAATTTCACATCCAAATGTAGACAAGACATTAATCAGCTCTGTGGACATTTGATGAAAATAAAATTTAAATAAAAGTGAAAATTCTGATAAACTGTGCGTCTTTAAAGTAGCTGGTGTGTCTTGTTTTATTCACGTTTTCCTGGCATATAAAGTGTCATAAAAATAAAATATAGTGAACAGCCAAATGTCAAAATTGTGTTATTTATATTTCCTGAAGGATAATCCTCTATAATAAAATGTACGTTTAAAAGAAAAAAACCAACCCAGTGATTTGAACATAATGACATTGGCATCAAATGTGCTACTGATGTGTCATCTTGCTATGGCATAGTTCTGTGTGTGTGTGAAAAAGTCACAGTGTTTGTGTTTGAAATCATTGTTATTGTTTAAGTTATTTTGTTTGGGGTTTTTGAGTTGTTGGGGGTTTTTTTGTTGCAAAGGGGGAGGGAATGTTTTTCTTTTCTGAAGTTATGAAATAAATATTTTGATCTGACATTCACATCCCTGATTTCTCAATCCCATATCTTGACATTTTGTGATTCAATTTCAAGGCGTTTCAAGTAGCTGTAGCCTAGTTAGAGTTTCAACTCGCCTGGCATTTGCAGGACCTCCAGTGAGTAAACATAACCCAGCCATAGAAATTAATATGATGTGTGTAGGTCAGTTATCAGAGTGCCTTGAATTGTATATACACTAGTGTTTTAGTGTGAAAACAATATCAATAGAACCTTGAATTGTATATACACTAGTGTTTTAGTATGAAAACAATATCAATAGAACCTTGAATTGTATATACACTAGTGACAGTAGTGTTTTAGTGTGAAAACAATATCAATAGAAATTAGGATTTGCTCAGAGGTTGTGCATCATTTAACTTATATTGAAAATTTATAATTTTTTCCTCGTCCATCAAATCCCCATGTTCTGATTTGCCGTATACTAATAATTATAGTATAAATTATAGTATACTGCTCATTTCATTCTTTTAATTTCAAATTTCAGAAACAAGTGTGTGTGTGTGTATGCATGTATGTTTGTAGTGTATGTCAATTATTACAGGAAAATGCACCTTGAATTTAGTTGAAATGAAAGGGGGAAAGATAAAGAATGAAGTTCATACCCCTTGAAACATTATGTCATAACGTCTTCAGTTTTCTTTGAACCCAAACAGAATGCCTTCATAAGTGTAAATAAAATCAAATACATATTTGAATTCCGGAACAAAATAAAAAAATTTAAGAATTGTTTTATTCATATCTTTGAATCGATTTTTATTCAGTAAATATTTGTGTGACGTGTTTCTTCAGATTACAAGAAGCGGCATATGTGCTAAATTAAAAGCGAGATGCTGTAAAAGGTGGCACTTTACCAGCTTTGTTTGAGTATTGACATTTTACACTCTCTTCTGTCTATGTACCCATCATCTCAACATAGCAAGTGTGTAAATTTGACCTGGAAAGTAACTAAGTTAAACACTATGTAAATGCATGTTGTAGGCATGTTTTCTCATTTTGCTTTTATTGAAACTAAAACGAACAACTGTTAATATTGATTTTTTCTAAGGGAAAGGTGTGTAGTAATATGAAGTAAATTTACATACACAACAATTGCATACTTTGAGTGAGAAAGGTCAAGTTTGGAATGCAGAAATAATCGTAAGCTCAGAAATGATGACTTTTTTATACATTAGTTTTGCCTTTTACTTTTAGGAGTTGATGGTAAAAATTCTGTGTCTTCCAGGAGATTTGATTTATTTTCTCTCAATGCAAAATGTCATTTTTATTGATTTTTCTTTTCATTGTTTTTCTGTAGCACATGTACATGTATTTGTAAAAATAAAAATAAGTTTTATCTGAAACTATATTTCTTGTATGCACAATATTGTATTTTTGAACAGATAGAAAACTTTTGATATGGTCAACTTTGGTCCTGCTTTATCATGAGTCAAATTGTGAAAATTTATCACAATTGTGTTTAAGTATTACATACATAGAAATGATATATATATATATATATATATATATATATATATATATATATATATATATATATATATATATATAAATATGTATATATATATTATATATATAATATATACAGAGAAAATACAAAATAGCACGTTAAATATTGTTCTCTCACAATTGAATGCTTACATAAAATGGAATGACAAGGTGAAGGATGAAATGGCACTACTAAACGTACATTGCATAATTTAATTTTGCACTTGACAAATAAATTGTTTCAAACAGCGAAAATGCCAGTTTTCTTTGTCCTATTTTGTGTTCAATATTATTATTAAATAATTACATTTACATGGTGTAGTGTGGTCACTCTTTGTCATTTGTAAGCTTGACTAAATACATTTTTTTCTGCAGGGTTGTACATAGTTTCTTCAAAGCCCTTTCGGCCTGTAGAGCCAAAGCTTATCCCGGTTTCTATAGCGCAAAGCAGAACAGGTGCAAATAACCACCTTCTGGCTAGGACGCCAATCTGACGCAGGTTTTTACTTCCAGGCTAGTGCTTGTATCTATTTTCACCTGAGTAGAGTGGGGAAAATGCGTGTTAAGAGTCTTTTCCAAGCAACACAACGTCGGATCTAGTTTTGCTAGGATTCAAACTCGGGACCTCATGATCCCCAGTCCGGCAACGTAACCGCTCGGCCACAGGGCTGTACATGAATAACATTAACTATGGACTCAGATTGTTACCTTCAGACTAGACTCCATGAATTGACCGTATCCACCATGGACTTAGATTGTTACCTTCAGACTAGACTCCATGAATTGACCGTATCCACCATGGACTTAGATTGTTACCTTCAGACTAGACTCCATGAATTGACCGTATCCACCATGGACTTAAGATTATTACCTTCAGACTAGACTCCATGAATTGACTGTATCCACCATGGACTTAGATTGTTACCTTCAGACTAGACTACATGAATTGACTGTATCCACCATGGACTTAGATTGTTACCTTCAGACTAGACTACATGAATTGACCGTATCCACCATGGACTTAAATTGTTACCTTCAGACTAGACTACATGAATTGACCGTATCCACCATGGACTTAAATTTGACCAGACTAGACTACATGAATTCCACCATGGACTTAAATTGTTACCTTCAGACTAGACTCTATGCATTGACCGTATCCACCATGGACTTAGATTGTTACCTTCAGACTAGACTACATGAATTAACCGTATCCACCATGGACAGTGACCTCAGGATTAGATTTGAATTGGTTTGATTGCAATTTATGGCATCCACCATATGTGGTGATCTCAGGATTGTAGAGGAAACTACAAGGAAAGAGTTCAAGTTAAAGTTAAAGGAAAGAAGTAAGTTCTAGTTCTACCACTACCAATAGTACTTGCCAACCCTTTACCTTCAGGGTTAGGAAATGTGGTTTGGTTTCATTAGTTTACTACCCCGTCCACCTTATACGATGATCTCAGAGTAAAATAAGAGGAAACAGCTAGGTAAAAGACATGTAAAAAGGTAGGAAAAGTAAGTTTTACCACTACCAGTAGCACTTGATAACCTCTTACCCTCGGGGTTAGGAGATGTGGTTCGGTTTCATTGCAGTTTACCCCATCCACCATATACGATGATCTCAGAGTGAACAAAGAGGAAAGAGTTAAATAAAAGACATGTGAAAGGGTTAAAGTTAAAGGAAAGAAGTTCCACCACTACCAATAGCACTTGATAACCCTTTGCCTTTGGGTTAGGAGATGTGGTTTGGTGTCATTAGTTTACTACCCTGTCCACCATGTGCGATGATCTCAGAGTGAAATAAGAGGAAATACAACAGCTAGATAAAACTTAAAAAAGACGTGAAAAACTCAAGACTGAAAATCAGAAAGGGAAGGAGTCAGACCTACCAGTGATGCCCACCAGGAGGGTCACAAGTGGTGAAATGATATTTATTGATAGATAGTAGTAGTAGTGATACACTGATAGTGATAGCCCACCAGGAGGGTCAGAAGTGGTGAAATGATATTTATTGATAGATAGTAGTAGTAGTGATACACTGATAGTGATGCCCACCAGGAGGGTCACAAGTGGTGAAATGATATTCATTGATAGATAGTAATAGTAGTGATACACTGATGATAGTGATAGCCCATCAAGAAAAGAAGCAGCAACAGGTAAGGATGACAGAACGGAATGAAATAAATAGCACTAGCAAACACTGTCTTAAAGATGGATTAATATCAAAGTGGAAGTAGCAGTATGGTCTTGCGGTCAATACATGCTTGCCCTATATTAATAATAATAATAATAATAATAATACTGTGTATTCTGACATATTGCCGATCCTAAAGAATCTCAGTGTCTGATTATATTATATCATATATGCTCCATGTGTATCAATCCTTTGTTTAGAGAGTCTTCAAAGCAAGTAGGTCTATTTCTGTTTTAGTTGTGTTGGTATGTTTTTGTCTTCTCCATTTGGGTTTTGGTGTTCCTGAGACCGGGTGTTAGTATATTTGTGTAGTTTTGTAAGCCGTGGTTGAGTGATGTTGGCAATGATGTCGGTGTTCTTCTCCTGTATTTCAGTCCCTCGCCGAACTACACATTCATTGCTGTTTGAGCTGGTATTTTCTCATCTCTCCTGAGGATGTGTCCAACTGTTCTTTGACCCTTTCACTTATGCTATTAGGTCCAATTCTGCAGCAATCATCCTCATTGCCTTTTCACCCATATACACCAGGGTATAGTCCACCAACAACAGACTTCCACTTATTCCTATCTTGGGAAATTCTTTGCAAGTCCTTCCACAAAAGACCCCCTCTCTTCAAGTCATCCTCCACTAGCCTTCTCAGTTCGGCAGCAATAGTAGAGTATAAATCGTTGTTACTGATTGTTTCAGGCTAGTGGATGCCTATGACTATGATGTTTCTCATGTGTTTCCTGTGAATGATTTCTCGACTTTCTAGGTTTCATAGTGGAAGAATAGGAAAGAAATCCATTGTTGACCAAAAGCTGTTTTGCTGCATACTTAATCATAGTACTACTACTACTACTACTCGCAGCTAATTTCTTTTTGACTGAGGCTTGTCAATTCTTTCACACATTAACAATTCTAGGCAGGCCTACTTGTAATTGTAATGAGAGAGAGACATCATGTCTTGTTTATAATGCAACTGTTCATTGGGGCTTTTACAGGAAATATATTTGTCCAAACCTCAATTGCAATTGTTTACACATTTTTGTTTAATTGAAATTTACCCTATCCATCATTGTGGTGATCTCAGGGTAAAATAAAAGGAAAAAGCAAGATACAAGAAAAATGAAAGAATAAAAGGACAGAAGTAGGACCTACCAGTAACACCCGCCAGACGCCCATTTGTTTACAGAAGCTTATCAAGCACAGCAACGCAAACAGAATAAAAAATGAAAACGTGCAGCTCTTGTATTTTAATTATTGAAAACGAATAAAAAGAGCTTTTACTGCTACTAGTTTTTACTGGGGGGGGGGGGGGGTGGTGGTGTGGTTCATATTATTGTTATGGTGTGAGTAGAACAATGAAACCACAAGATGTGATGAGTGTACAGCCACACTTTCATTGTACAGCCACACTTTCATTGTACAGCCATACTTTCATTGTACAGCCATACTTTCATTGTTACTTTCATTGTACAGCCACACTTTCATTGTACAGCCACAAACAGCCATACTTTCATTGTAAACATACTTTCATTGTACAAACTTTCATTGGCACTTTCATTGTCATTGACAGCCAGAATTGACAGCCAACTTTCATTAAAATTGAAGACAGAAGAAAAAAATACAAACAAAAACATCGGCTCAGACAAAGAATGAAAATTTTGAAAAGAAGGTAGAGTACTAAAAACAGTACAAGACGTAGTATATTTATTCTACAGATGGATTTATTTGTCAAAGGCATGATACAAATACAATGGAGACATTTTCACCTTTCCTTTCTCACTCTCACACACACAAACCACTGTGCATTTTACTTTTACGTAACATTAATATTCTTTGCGTTTGCATCCACACACAGAGTATAATATATATTTCTGTCATTTAAAAATCAACCAATTTCATCACACTGGATGGACACCTGATGGACACTCGTCTTCGTTTTCTTGCATTCATCGGTCATCCTTATCATGAGAGAAACAGGATGCTAAATGCCATGGCCACACAACAGATGGCAACATAGGGACTTTTCCGTTCACCTGTGGGGAAAACAACGTAGTTAAGTAGATAGAAAATAGTCAAACTAATAGCATGCCAGCAATGGCGCTTTTAGTCACTCAATGCACTAGACAACAATTATAAAAATGAATGGAACTCAATTACTCAAACACATTCAACAACAACAACAGTGCTGCCAACTCCATGAACAGAAAAAGTGGGAAATTGCTTGCTAAAAAGAGGAAATTTTGAAAAAAAAAGTTTACAATTTGAAAATGCTAAAAAAACTTAACGTGGACAGGAGAAATTTAAAAAAAAAAAAAAAAGAGTACCATTTCAAAAATAAAACAAACAGATCCTCTTTTTTTAGCTGTAGGTTGGCAGCAATGCAACGATAACAATGAATGCAGCCTGATTCACTCAACACACTAGACAGACAACGACTATACCACTTTCATATTATCTGAAGATTAAACATAAGAAATGACAAATGGTATACAGAAACTTGGGTTTCCCAAAGCATTCTGTTACTCCTCAACTACTTTAAGTTGTCCCAAAGGTCTAAATCTAATTAAGAAATATCTTTATTTCAGGGAACTAAATCATTTTAATTCCCTTCCTCAATACCTCATGAAGCAACATAACAGACATGACATTTTCTGGTCACAAATGATTCATTCTCAAAAGTTGGTAGTGCTTTCTGTTTTCATGGCGAGACAATGGGTGCTGATATGGAGATCGCGGGTTCGATTCTATTGATGATCAAGATTTTATTTGTCTATTCCTATGCCTTGTCTTTGTTCCTACAGGGCTTTAATATTATCTCATGTTCTTGTTCATGGCTTGTGACGTACGTGACCCCATGGGCGGTTGGCGAGCGCTGCTGATAGGTCCTACTTCTTTCCTTTCCCTCTTTCACTTATCTTTCATCTTGCTGTTTTCTCTAAGTAACCCTGAAATCATCACACGTAGTGAAATGGGGTACATTTCAATGAAACAAACAAATCAAGATTCCTCTTACCTCATCACTGTCTGTCTTTAGTTTTGGGAAAACATTGCTAAAGATGAATGAATCAAACACCCTGCCGATTTTGCTTTATCGTATCTACCACTCACAGCTGCCCTTCAGTTTGAATTTGAAAGATTAAAACTTAAATGAATTTTGCACAAACATGAACAACTTTGCAATCTGCGTGTCCTAATGGATCAACTTGCACGATTTTACACCGTAAACATAGCAATTCTTCGTTTTATGCCCATGCTAAAAAGAGGAGTAACCACTAGATCCAATCTCCCTGAGATCAGGAGATAGTTTTCGACTGAACAAAATTTTTTGCATAATATTTACATTCCAACCCTGAACTTTCAGCTTGTCAAGTAAGTGTTTTACAATGTACTCTAGAATCATATTAATGTAACCCACTAGTGCGATTGAAAGATTTGTTTTGAAATGAACATGTTTATAAAATGCCTCTCTTTTGGCTAAATATTCGAACAAGAACATTGTCTCATTACATGGTTATAAGCTCTTATACTGCCCACATTTCTTGAATACTCTTCAATCATTTTTTTAACAATTGCAATATTCTGATCGTACTCACCAATTCTAGCAAATTTCCAGAATGTCCCAAGGACTCTACAGGGACAGACAAAATAATATTTTTAAAATGTTATCACGAATTCGTCAGCTTTAAAAATTAAAACACAGTTCCAACTTTTATTGAGGAACAAGATAAAAAGTATATATATGGAACCCGTGAGAAATCAACTCGATTGTCGTTAATTCTCAGGTGCGATGAACTCCTGCCACCGGCCCTGTTTTTTTCCTTTATTATTTCATTGTATATCAGCTTCAGATTAAATCAACTACTTTAAGACTGGAACCAGCTTAAAGTTAACTTCGAAAAACTAAATCACATGGCCGTGAAGAAGCTTCGTTGTTAAAAAAAAAACAATAAAAATTTGCATTTTACATCCATGGCATAGCCTAGAGGAATGTAGATTAGCACAGGCTGGGAAAAGATAGTAAATGTAATGTATTGTTACAACAATCGGCTACTCCCTCATCCTTCATAGAATAAGACAAGTTGCAAGTCAAAGGTGTAAAACCAAATTTAAGCAATGTCGTAAGGTGGTAATATTTTACATACAATAAGCAGCCTACCCAGTTTTATTCCGGTCCAGGAGGCTGGGTGCTATTGCCCTCAGATACGCACAGGTGCAAACGAGAAGAAGCACAACAGTGAGAAGACTTTGGAAGTTGAAAATGGCCGACTGTGGATAAAGAGAGAAAAAACTTTTTAAATAGGAAAATTTATCAAGTGTCCCAAGCAATATTGATTAAAAGTTCTGGATCTGGATTTACACGTTGAAGGGCCTTGCGGCATAAATTCAACGGAGAGAGAGCACATGTAGACCCTATACTAACCCTGCTGATGACCTGCTGCGCAGAAGTAGTTCAGTCATCGAATATACGGTACTGTCATCCAGATGGTTCTAGTCAATTATTGTTTTAGGGAAAAATGAATTTTTAAAGACGTCCCTATTACACTGGAAAGGTTGGAAACATTTGGTATTATTAGTAGTATAGGTTTCTAAAACATTGTTACTGTGAAAATCAGTAAACTTTTTGACAGCTACACTACGCCTAGGGCGGAGTGGGAATAAGTAGTCTTGAGTTGGCAGTCCTGGTACCAGTCCCCCTATCAACTTATATAAAAACACTAGCCAATTTGCCTTTTTCTTCAGATAGAAAAATATCTTTGGGCAACAATAGAATTGAACCAATGACCCTGCTCCCTTAACCTGACACACAATCTCCCCCTGAACGACACCCCCTCCCCTCCCCAATCCGAGGCAAGCAAATGTTACCGGGGAAACGCACAGCAAGAGCTTTGTTTCTAGGTAGTCCCGAAAGGAAAAAATACTTAATTTCATCTTGCCGACTGTGAAACCAGTAACAGAGAAAGAAGATGGCCAATGTGTGGAGGCTCTAGGCTCGACTCGGTAGTTCTCTATGGATTATTGTGTCTAAAAAATTATTTCTGTTCATTGAAATGTGCTAGAATAACAGATCTAGAATCTATGTAAAGATGGTTTGATAAGTATTATCTTTACTTTACATTGAATTAAAGTCACCGTCACTAGCTAAAAAAAAATCGGTAGCCCGATCATGGAAGTCCTAACCCAAGCAGACAACAATAACTTAATGAATAATCTTATTTAGATAAGGCAGGTTTCACAAAATGGTCCATCCCCATTTCCCTCTTTTGTCAAAATGTACATGTTATATTTTTTACAAGTGTTATATACCATGTTAAAGCTTAGAACATGAGGATTCCAGATATATGACTTTAAGAGATAGCAAAGGACTGTGGAGCAAGTAAATTAGCTTTTAAAAGTCATGTTTTTCAGTCAAGGGCATAACTGTGAAAATTCTAGGGTCCAACGCCAGTACGTAATGTTACGTGAACTGCTGCTGATCCGACCGAGGTTTCCCTGGCGTTTATTTAGTGACGTAACGCTTGGGCATCTGGTTTGGAGAGTTTCCTGACTTTTCCCTAGTTCTCAATAAGATGTGAAGTCTGTGTTTGTGTTTCCCGACACCTCGGGCGTGGAGTCATCTCATCGGTGCCTTACCGTTGATCAGATGACTGAATGGCGATCCAGATCGTGTGGATGATGAAAATGAAAACCAATGCCTTTTGTCCCGTTTTTGTAAAATTCTGTGATTGTACGCCTTATACTATCCTTAACGTGTTACGGGTTTATCGTGTGTACCATTCTGCTCAAACGAAGTAAACTTCACGACTTATAATTTTAACGAGTGAGGATGCGATATTATAGGCCGATATTTGCCAATAGAGAGATAGGGAGAGGGAGAGGGAGAGGAGAGAGAAAGAGAATTAGACCCTTAACTCCGAGAGAGAGAGACTTTTTAGAGAGAGAGAAGAGAGATGCACCAGCAACAAAACCCTCGCCGAATGAAAGCTTTTGACGACAATTGTTCCTTTCTCCCCGTACGAGCCCCCCCCCACCATCACTTCTCCGCTACTCCCGTCATCACTCACCCCCCTCTAACTATCTACAGTCACATAGAGCGCCCCACTAGACTAGCACAAACTTGTCTTTATCGATCGATAATTGCTTCGCAGAATACGGGACGGGATGGGAGCGGTGGCTGGCAAATCTTGAACTCTACTTGAACCTGTGCTATTAGTATTATTTTTCTTCTCTCTCGTTGAAATGCGTTTTTAGTAATATTGTATTGTTATGCCAAGGAGACTGTGCATAGTGGAGACGTAAAGTCACTATCATTGTAATGGACTTCTAAACCTCCCGTATTGCCAATTATCTTGTCTTTATTTATTAGAACATAATAAATCATGAAAGCCTATTGATTGCCGGACTTCTTTACATAAGTTTCACTCACGATAAGCCAAAGCAGGTTTTGCTAATGCAACCGAATCTAACCTGAACGGTCTCGAATCTAACCTGATCACAGTCTCCTTTCTGATGTCCGATCATCGTCTACATTTTTGCATGGCCGCCAAGCACATAGCCGTAAGAGTAATCCAAAAACAAAATATTCCAAAGCCAACCAGACAATTTAAAAACAAAAATTTCATGATTTCCCAATAGGCTTACACGCGATGAACTACGAGACAATAGCTCGACGCAATATTACCGTTATTAGATCTCAGATCGAAAAAATATTTTTTGTCCGACCATGCGGTCTCGTAGACTGCCAGTAGTCTCATGGTATTCTCACTCTCATTTAGAGTTACCTATGATTTTTTTCGTGTCTTTTACAGAATATATGGTGGTAGGAATACGTTTTCTTTCACTTAGATCAAAAAACGGCGCTTCTACGTATTTTTCAACTGTTTTTTTCAGCTCTTAATGTGTGTTCATTTGTAGACATCAGTTGTTACATAATAACTATAGAAAATCTGAAACCTGCCTCACGTGATCACTGCAAAAGATAAAAAATATTTAGGACTGCCAAATTTTCTTTGAACAATTCTCTTCCACATGGAATTAAAGAAAACAGAATAAAACTCGTTGACCTCACCTACCTTAAGGTGAAAAGGGACTTATTAAAAAAGAGGGAAATGTGGTCTGTCTGGATTGCTGACGTTCACATCAAAAATATTCACAAAACACACAAATTGAAAGCAAATTTCACAATATTATGTTTTTTATATCTGCGATGTCAAAGCTATACATGGACCAAATGTTAAGAAGATTCATCAATTAGACTTTGAGAAACATTAATTGAAGAGTTCAAGTTATCATTGGGTCCCATTTTTGTGAAACCTGCCATAAAACAAATCAAATCTTTTAAAACTTTTGGCGATATCGGAGTTTAGGGTCCTAAATTATTTTCATCAGAGTTTGATCCTACATTTTAATTTGTCGGAGTTTGTCACACTTTGCCCGACCCTGCTGATCCCATGGCCCATACACAAAATATTGAGCGTTTTGGTCTCAGGCAAAGAAGAAGATCAAGCGAATGCATGGCACATCTCGCAATCACGTCATCAGCTACCTACGGAGTTTGAATGGAGATGGAGAAACGACACATTTGCTTCATCTGGCGGAAACGCATTTGGGAAAATTCTAAATGAAATTAAAGTGCAATACCCTGTGTAACTTTTCTTGAACTTGAAGAAATAAATATTTTTTGGAAAACTATTTTTTAAGTATTCTATTCTGTGAACAGTAAATAAATCTTGGGGAAAAAAATAATTTACGACCCTTAACTCCGAGATCGCCAAAACTTTTATCAAAATAAGACAGTGATTCATAATTCATCTCTCTCTCTCCTCCAGGAATGAAGTAGTACTTAGATCTAGTACTAATAATTACTTGATCACAATAAAAATGAAATCATAATCCTAACCAAAAAAAATAATGCCAACGGATTTCTATTTCATTTTCATGTATACCATTGTTCATGTGATTCACAGCAACGCAAATTTTGCCAAGACTAGAACTTAACATCCATCGAGCTTCTGGTCAGATCCAAAGTCAGTGTCAGCTATTTCGCCATTGCTTGCTTACTTCAGTGAAAATGTATTCGTGTTGGGAAAAAAGAGCAGAGCCGATCCAAAGAATTTGTGAGAGTAGCCGTTCTTGACGAATATCGTCTTCTGTTTGTTTCGTTTTGTAAGGTGTCTTGACTTTCATCATTCGTTCTTTTTCTTTCCTTCTTAGTTTTCTTTCATACTGTAACTTAAAAGTTAAATCGATGTGCAGTGCGCGTGTAATTAATTATCAACTGTTGTGATGGCCCTACTGTGTGCTGATGGTGGAGTAGGGAAGGTGACGTTGTGAAAATGAAAAATAGATCGATGTGCAGTGCATGTGCAACTGTTGTGGTAGCCCTACTATGAGTGGGGAAGGCGTGAAGTTGTGAAAAGAAAAAAACAATTAAATGGATACGTATACAAGAAGGGAAAATAAAAGAAACCGCGAAAAGATGTTAACTTGTACAAAACATAACATATTTTGAAGTCACAGACGAAGACATAAGGACAGTTAGACAGGCATCAACATACCAATATCCATTACTTCAATCGTCTGCAAACTTTGGAGCATATAATTTACAGCCACATCATTAATCGTCTGTAAGCGCACGAAATTCTAACAAACAGTGAGGCAAGGGCCATGTCGAAAGTGAAGGAAATGACATTAAATAATTTAAAAACCATGTAGGAACAAAGACGAGACAAATATACAAGGCATAGACAGAAATAACCTTAGCCATCATGGGAATTGAACCCGCGACCTCTGGGTCGGCACCTATTGCCTCGCCATGAAAAGAAAGCAAGCTACCAACCGTGCTAACTCCACTCCTTAAGGTTCATATGGGGTTTTAATATTGTTAAGTGTCATTTCCTTCACTTTTGAAATTTTGACAGACATCCAACACGATTTTAGGGGAAAAACGATCCTGTGAAACTAACTAATAACAACGTGCAAGGATCTGGTAGAAAATCTGAATAAAGGACTCCAATCAGATGCAATTTTGTAAGACTTCAGCAAAGCTTTTGATAAAGTCCATCACCGAACTCTTTCAACAAAATTTGAGAAATGCGGTACATTTATAAATAAACCAAAACAATAGAACGGATCATGTCCTTGTCAACAAAGCAGACAAATAGTTGTGGTTGATGGCGCCGAGTTGGAACCATCGTCAGTTATTTCTAGATCTAGTGTACCTCAGGGCACAGTGCTAGGCCTCTCTTGCTTTTTTTTTATATACATCAATGACATGGCAGAACAAAATCGCACCCGAGACACAGCTGAGCTACGTCTGTGCGTTGATGACATCATTTTCTACAGGACGATAAAAAGTAAACAAGATACAGAAACACTTTAAGAAGACCGTGGGAGACATAAAATAGTATTATGGAATTTCATCCCCAGAAGTGTCAGGTGCTGAAAATCACAAATAAAAAGACCAAGGTCCCATTAAAATACACAATTCACGACATCACGCTACATGAGGGCAACAAAGCCAAATATTTAAGGGTGACCATTGATGACAAACTCACATGGAGGGACCACATAATCAACATACGCAAAAAAGCAAACTCAACACTTGGATTTCTCAGAAGAAACGTATACATGATACTAAAATGAAACATAAAACATTTGTGAGACCAATTTTGGAGCACGGCAGTATTGTAGTCTGGAACCAACATCATGAAACGAAAATTCAGGATTTAGAAAAGATCCGATCGAGAGCGATGCGATTTATGCAGCAAAACAGCTTACAGAAAACAATAAATACCAACAAACAACCAGAACTAGAAGCTCTTAATGAAAGAAAAGAAATGGACAAACTAATAATATTTGTTCAAATAATCTCTCTGTCACTTGGTAACAGACAACAAATCAAAAGAAAACCATTCACATTCCTGACCCCACACTCAAGAATAGACACAAACCTACAGTCATTTCTACCATCAACATTGAGACACTGGAACTACATCCCTTTCGACATTACAAATCCACGTGGTTTTAACACTTTCAAGACAAGGATGATCACAACGAAATGCCAAACTGTGGAGTCTTCAAGATGAAGTTACAGTTTTAGAAGGAAGAAGAAAAACAATTCAGTTACTCTTGCCTTCTGCCCTTGTTTATAGACGTAACTCTTTGATAGGAATATAATCTATGTGTAGAATAACATAATTTACAAAGCGGTGCATGATAGCAATTAATGTTCTACGCACAATAAGACAAAACACATTACAAGTACAATTTTGGACAGGCCACCTCCACGTATATAAAACGTTGTTAAAATCTAGTTCTAGCGCTAGATTAGGTTAAGGGGGGAGGGGGTGGGGTGAGGTGGGGGAGGGGTGGGAGTGAGGGTGGGAGTGGGTGGGGGCGGGGGTGGGGGTGTTTTCCTTATCAAAAAAATGTCCCAAGTTTTTACTTTTGATGCATGCTGACAGATGGATTGCGGATTGGGCAAAAGGCACAACTGGCAGAGAAGTATACCAACACATGCCAGGTCCTATGAAAGATGACGCGTGGAGGACCCTGAGACGGAGGGACCAAGCAACCGTTTTCGGGATGCGTACTGGCCACGCACCACTCGGCGCGCATCTGAATAGGATAGACCTAGGAAATCTCAGGTAGTCCCAGGGATAGACCCAACCCGTGACCCAACCTGTCGTTGGTGCGGTGACCCATCGGAAAACCCTGATCATGTGCTTGTTAAATGTCCATCGCTGAGAAAGATGAGATCGAGGTGGCTCCCGGAGGAACCCACGCTGGGCAATTGTTTGTACGGCCATGCGGGGCAGCTACGAAAAACGGCGTCTTTCTGCCAAGCCACCATCTGGGGTGAGAGACAGTAATGACACCAATATCTGTGACAGAAACTTTCGGCTGCCAAGGGTCCCTGGGGAACTCTTAGCTTTCACACGTTTTCGATGATTATGATGTGATGCATGTCTTCATTTTTTATCGTTAAAAAATTAAATGCCTCCCCTCTCTGAAATACAGAAGAAAACGGGCAGGGGGGGCGGGCGGTGTCTTATCCAATTGTATAAAATTGTTCACGGTATAGACAATATAGCTTATAAATCATTTTTCAACTATTCTCATGTACATTGTATTCGAGGAGATATATTCAAGATATACATTACAGGGCGTTCTACATATGTTAGATATATAGTATTTTTTATTATTATAAGAACAGTCAAAGAATGGAACAGTTTACAGTTCAAAACAACAAATTCAAAAAGTATCAATTCTTTTTTAAAATGCCATTGATAAGGAACTCTATAATCTACAATATTTATATGATGAATGAATGTGCATTGTCCGGAATGATTATTGTAGATTCAATCTTTTTTTGGTTGTTTTATTGAACATGTTCTCTGCTTCTACTACTAGTATCATGCCATCTCCTAAACTCTTGCTTTATTGAAAATGTTCTCTGCTTCTACTACTAGCATCATGCCATCTCCTAAACTCTTGCTTTATCGAACATGTTCTCTGCTTCTACTACTAGCATCATGTCATCTCCTAAACTCTTACTTTATCGAACATGTTCTCTGCTTCTACTACTAGCATCATGTCATCTCTCTAAACTCTTACTTTATTGAAAATGTTCTGCTTCTACTACTAGCATCATGTCATCTCCTAAACTCTTGCTTTATTGAACATGTTCTCTGCTTCTACTACTAGCATCATGTCATCTCCCTAAACTCTTGCTTTATTGAACATGTTCTCTGCTTCTACTACTAGCATCATGTCATCTCCCTAAACTCTTGCTTTATTGAAAATGTTCTCTGCTTCTACTACTAGCATCATGTCATCTCCCTAAACTCTTGCTTTATTGAACATGTTCTCTGCTTCTACTACTAGCATCATGTCATCTCCTAAACTCTTACTTTATTGAACATGTTCTCTGCTTCTACTACTAGCATCATGCCATCTCCCTAAACTCTTGCTTTATTGAACATGTTCTCTGCTTCTACTACTAGCATCATGTCATCTCCCTAAACTCTTGCTTTATTGAACATGTTCTCTGCTTCTACTACTAGCATCATGTCATCTCCCTAAACTCTTGCTTTATTGAAAATGTTCTCTGCTTCTACTATTAGCATCATGTCATCTCCCTAAACTCTTGCTTTATTGAACATGTTCTCTGCTTCTACTACTAGCATCATGTCATCTCCCTAAACTCTTGCTTTATTGAAAATGTTGTCTGCTTCTACTACTAGCATCATGCCATCTCCTAAACTCTTGCTTTATTGAAAATGTTGTCTGCATCCACTACTAGGTGACTCGATAGTGCACAGGCAAGGTGTCGACCTCCCAAACAAAAGGTAGTAGGTTCGAGCCCCGCCAACGGTTGAAACATTTTCTCGAGTGTTTTTTTAGCTTAATGTACCCCCCCCCCCCCCGCCCCCACCAGGTCCAGGTAGGTGGATTGACACCTAGATCTAGTTCCCTCGAAGACGGACGACAAAAGGGAAAACCCGCATATCACCTTAGTTGTGGAGGTGGGTAAATCAAACATAAAGAAGTTACCTCCCCTACTTTTCGCGAATGGATAGACACAAAACTGAACGCCGGTGGGGGCCTTTAGGTTTGAACTTCATTTTGCACCAGTTCACAAGTTGGTCTAATCGTTTCTTCGGTAATCTATGTGCTTCATGTTCATAAGATGACAGGACTGCCGTCTGATATTAATATTAGCCTATGCCTATCTTACATAGCATGTGTGTTTGTGCGTGTGTATTAATATTATGGGCGCAGGCATACATTTATGGGCGCGGGTCAGTAAGTCAGCAGTGGGCGTGAAATTGAGAGAGAGAGAGAGAGAGAGAGAGGGGGGTTGAGATAGATAGGAGAGAGAGAGGAGAGAGAGAGATGGGGAGAGGAGGATTGAGGAGAGAGGTAGGAGAGAGGGAGTTGAGATAGAGAGAGGAGAGAGATGGGGAGGGGATGGAGAGAGAGAGAGAGAGAGAGAGAGAGAGAGAGAGAGAGAGGGGGGGATTGAGATAGATAGAAGGAGGGAGGGAGAGAGTGAGAGAGAGAGTGAGAGATTGGGAGGGGGAGAGAGTTAGTGAGAGAGAGAGAGAGAGAGAGGGGGAGGGAAAGAGTGAGAGAGAGAGAGGGGGATTGAGATAGAGAGATAGGAGGAGGGAGAGAGAGAGAGAGTGAGAGTGGGGAGGGGGAGAGAGAGAGAGAGAGAGAGAGAGAGAGAGAGAGAGAGAGAGAGAGAGAGAGAGAGAGAGAGAGAGAGAGAGAGAGAGAGAGAGAGAGAGAGAGAGAGAGAGAGAGAGAGAGGGGGGGGTACAAACAATACACCGCTAGCTACTTATAATACGCTGTGCAAGGCTGGCAAAAGTCAACTGAAAACTGGTTCACAAGAGAATCTCATCCACCTGCCATGAAACGTATTGTCTCGTAAAATACAACGTTCTAGAAAAAAATATAAGTCTTAGTTTCAGATCTACTTAGCTTATCTCCGCTGGGGCGACAGACTAACAATTTTTAGTAAGCATTAGCATTGATAAGGAGCAAGATGTTCTCATGGTCTCATTCAAGCCTCACAGCTTCAGGTTGAGAATACCACTACCACTGACCTACTTAGTGCACGGACAGCCACTGCACACGTGTCATTGTCAAGGACGATCTGTGAGCCTGGCACACCACATAATACTGAATTGCCATCGTGCAGGTAAACCGACGACCACGCCTGTCAGATTTACTGTAAGGCAAGAGCATCAAGTGAGTTTTTACTACGCTAGGTCAGTTTCTAGTTGTGCGTCACCATTTATATGATGGCCTTGCTTACAATACATTAAGATTATAGGTTATCGTTTACTACTAGTATTAAACAGCTAATAATAAACCGTGTTCACACCCTTTCACCATTTTGGCTTTCACTGTTAGCTATAAAAAAAACTAGGTATAGCGAAAAACAAAACAACTCGTAGATATATTATATATATATATATATATATATATATATATATATATATATATATATATATATATATATATATATATATATATATATATATATATATATATATATATATATGCGAGAACCCTCTATTGATAGATATAGACCTATAATATAATAAGAAAGTATAGACCATGTAGATTTCTGACATCCATTCTCGACAACTACGAACGTATCAAAGTAAACCTTATAATGGGGGCTATTTAATAGTTGGTAGATTCTAGGCCCTACTATTTACGCCCTACCATTTATGCCCTACCATTGACCTTTCTAATAATACCCTGGGGAAATTGACAATGGTGTACATCACACACACATTTTTAAAGGCAATCAAAACTTAATGAAATCAACAGCCATATTTTTAAAATCTTTGTTTTTTTTATTATTATATTATCTTAATGCTTTGCCTTTGAGATAAAACTGTGAGAAAACCGATGACCTTGAAACGCTTTCTACAAGACTACGAGCTAAACTCTAGGCCATGCAACATTAAAAACTACCCAAGTGAAGCACTGTGGTAATTGATAGCGCGCCCGTAACAAATTTGTAGGTTACTGGTATCGCTAGTATTATTGTTAGTACCTTTGCTATTATTGCCAATGCGGTTCTTTGTTCTCACTTCGTTTTGTTTGTTGCAAGAAGAAATTCGTATTCACCGTAATGCATGGTTTAAGCTGTTGTCTGTATTTTCATATTATTTTTATTATTATTATTTATTATAATTGAAGTGTGTGACTTTGGGTTAGACATTATTTATGCAAAAGGAAGGGTGTGAGTATATCATATAGCCCTGCGTGAGTGCGCATTTGTGAGCGTGTATGTGTGTGCTTATATATCTGATTCCTCCTTTTAATAATTAGTCCCATTGTTAAGATTGAAATTGATAAAGCATAATTTAGATGCAAATTATAACAGTAGACAAACTATTGAGTACCCCCCCCCCATTCTCTCTCTCTCTCTCTCTCTCTCTCTCTCTCTCTCTCTCTCTCTCTCTCTCTCTCTCTCTCTCTCTCTCTCTCTCTCTCTCTCTCTCTCTCTCTCTCTCTCTCTCTCTCTCTCTCTCTCTCTCTCTCTCTCTCTCTCTCTCTCTCTCTCTCTCTCTCTCTCTCTCTCTCTCTCTCTCTCTCTCTCTCTCTCTCTCTCTCTCTCTCTCTCTCTGTCTCTCTCTCTCTCTGTCTGTCTCTCTGTCTCTCTCTGTTTCTGTCTCTCTCTCTCTCTCTCTGTCTGTCTGTCTGTCTGTCTGTCTGTCTGTCTGTCTGTCTCTCTCTCTCTCTCTCTCTCTCTCTCTCTTTCTCTGTGTCTGTCTGTCTGTCTGTCTGTCTGTCTGTCTCTCTCTCTCTCTCTCTCTCTCTCTCTCTCTCTCTCTCTCTCTCTCTCTCTCTCTCTCTCTCTCTCTCTCTCTCTCTGTCTCTCTCTCTCTGTGTCTGTCTGTCTGTCTGTCTCTGTCTGTCTGTCTGTCTGTCTGTCTGTCTCTCTCTCTCTCTCTCTCTCTCTCTCTCTCTCTCTCTCTCTCTCTCTCTCTCTCTCTCTCTCTCTCTCTCTCTCTCTCTCTCTCTCTCTCAAGAGCGAGGGTTACTTCTTAGAGGGTAACCATAGACGGACAATCCAGCCCAGGTGTCAAAATACTCCAGACGTTTAACTGACACAGGACCCCTTTGTTTTTGTTGATAGCCCTTTCTCAGTGACTGGCTTTACATCTAAACGAAGTCTTAGAAAATGCCTCTTCCCTCGACATTGTAGATAAAAACACACATTATTACTTATTTTAGCTATTTTATTATATTGTTTCTACACATAAATGATGTCCAACGATGAGGCAATTTATGTTGGTATCGGTACTATCAAGTATTACATAAGTCAAATCTTCCACAATCATTGCATTGGCCTTGTAATTGCCTCGTATAGTTAAGGTTTTATTTTTATGTCAAATGATCAATTTATTCAATTCAAACTCATCATCATCTCCCATCACAAACATTCTCACATTCATGCCCCCTTTCCACAACGGGAGAAAGGTACCTTAAAGTGTTCATATTCCACAACGAGAGAAAGGTACCTTAAACTGTCCATATCCCACAATAGGAGGAATGTACCTTAAACTCTTCATATTCCACAATGGGAGAAAGGTACCTTAAACTGTCCATATCCCACAATAGGAGAAAGGTACCTTAAACTGTTCATATCCCACAATGCGAGAAAGGTACCTTAAACTGTTCATATCCCACAACGGGAGAAATGTACCTTAAACTGTCCATATTCCACAATGGGAGAAATGTACCTTAAACTGTCCATATTCCACAACGGGAGAAATGTACCTTAAACTGTCCATATCCGACAATGGGAGAAATGTACCTTAAACTGTCTATATTCCACAATGGGAGAAAGGTACATTAAACTGTCCATATCCCACAATGGGAGAAACGTACATTAAACTGTCCATATTCTATATCGAGAGAAAGGTACATTAAACTGTCTATATGCCACAACGGGAGAAAGGTACATTGAACTGTCCATATTCCACAGTGGGAGAAAGGTACCTTAAACTGTCCATATCCGACAATGGGAGAAATGTACCTTAAACTGTCCATATTCCACAATGGGAGAAAGGTACCTTAAACTGTTCATATCCCACAATAGGAGAAAGGTACCTTAAACTGTTCATATCCCACAATAGGAGAAAGGTACCTTAAACTGTCCATATCCCACAACGGGAGAAAGGTACCTTAAACTGTCCGCATTCCACAATGGGAGAAATGTACCTTAAACTGTACATATCCCACAATGGGAGAAAGGTACCTTAAACTGTCCATATCCCACAATGGGAGAATGGTACATTAAACTGTCCATATTCCACAACGGGAGAAAGGTACATTAAACTGTCCATATCCCACAATGGGAGAAAGGTACATTAAACTGTCCATATTCCACAACGGGAGAAAGGTACATTAAACTGTCCATATTCCACAACGGGAGAAAGGTACATTAAACTGTCCATATTCCACAACGGGAGAAAGGTACATTAAACTGTCCATATTCCACAATGGAAGAAATGTACATTAAACTGTCCATATTCCACAACGGAAGAAAGGTACATTAAACTGTCCATATTCCACAATGGGAGAAATGTACCTTAAACTGTCCATATTCCACAACGGGACAAAGGTACTTTAAACTGTCCATATCTCACAATGGGAGAAAGATACCTTAAACTGGCTATATAATCAGAGCGTTATATGTGTGTGTGTATTGGGGGAGGGGGGAGTGAGAGATATTTAGGGATTTCGAAAGACCATGTTCTCGGGCAGATCACGGAAAACATGGGAAGATGATTTAAATGAGGCACTAAAGCAAGGACATTTTTCTTGCAGAAGGACCATGCCGATTATGAACCAGGGCCTGGGTTTCACCAAAAGTCATTGAGTCCACACTGTGGTGTTGTCAGCCCAGTTCTTCCTTTGTCTTCCCTTTATCTGCTTCTTTGATCTGTTCAACGAGGAATCGTCTTAAAAAGGCCACCAGTTCTTGTTACATGGTCATACCAATTCAGCTTCCTTTTCTTCATGGTAGTGGACAGGGTAGCCTGGAGAAATATAATTTCGGGCATCTATACCCACACGTTGAAAGTTGGAATAAGAGCTGATAAATAAAGAAAGAAAGAAAGAAAAAAGAAAGAAAGATAGATCTCTTTCTTATTATTGTCTTTATTTCAGGGTCACCGTTCGATAACGAGGTTACAAAGAGAAACTGCTGACAGAATTGTATTCATTTATTTTCTTCATTTATTTTTTTATAGAATTTAATCATCGTTTTCAAATTCTTTTACTTTTTGAACTGAAAATTAAACCGAATAGCAATAAGGACACTTTTGTCTGAATTTTCACTGCACTAAATTGGTGGCAATAACATGTATACCATGTACTGCCATAACTCTGATCCATGGGGTCTATGCAGTCTGTCCAGTGCTGAGCGTATCTGTCCAAGGCCTTTTAATTTCATATACAACATGAAACACATACTTCGCAAGATCGCTGCAAATTTTTTTAATGGGCCAAAGGCGGTTCCAAACCCTACAGCCTGCACATCAGGATTTCAGGAGGGAAAAGGTTTAAAATAACGTAATTAGATCTTCTATTAATATCGATAGACTATAATATATATATATATTAGGTGGTTACATTTACCCCAAATTTTGAAAACCCATATGAAAAGGATTATGAATAGCTCAGATGAAAGGTTTATATCTGAAGTATTTACTGTGAAATTTCCAGACCTTCCAGATAAACTTTAAAAAAAAATAACAAGAAAAGTCAAAAAGCCTCCTAACAATAAATCAACAAATATCAAAGAATGATAGATTGTTCATTTATTTGCGAACAATTTTTATATTATTTTGAGCTTTTATGTGGAAATAAATTGTCTACACTCTTGCGAAATTAAATTTTAATTTGTGTGTTGGTTATGAAGTTATAAGCCCTCAAGGTCTGGGCCATCGTGTTAGCCACCATGTATATATTATATATCATATATAGATATATAGATAGATATGTCTGTCTTGTTAGCCACCAGATATAATCACCCCTGTTCTCTCCATTAAGGCAACTGGTTGCCTAAATAAACACTACCTTGACAATGAATATCAACTTCATACCAGATATGAAAATTTGTCAATCTGTTCCTTCCACTTGATGTATAGGCTACACATTTAAAACCTGTCTTCTAACAATAACCGTAAAAGCTGTTTTTCTCCTCAGGCGTTTTTACTTACAATCTCATGTTAATTTGAACAAGATTTCATCTTTCCAGTTCCGATTTCTCGAGAATTGTTTACTATGGCAACTGACAGCCAGAATAATGTATCATATGACAAGCCTTTGTCCGAAAGGGCTGAGCGGGTGCTCAACGAGGGATATGGAATTTTTGGAAAAATCAACGCTGAAGCAATGGATGCCTTTCATCCAGTCTCTAACCCAAAGGTATTGTATATAAAATAAAGTAAATCCTTCAGATAGTACATTATTCATTCATGGTTTTTGTTATTGTTGATGTCGTTTTTATGGGGTTATTTTTCGTCAGTTGTTTTCATTTCTGCATTGTTGGGTTGTTGTTGTGTTTTTTGTTCTTGCTTCTTGTATCTTTCTTTCACGAATTAAGATCTTGTTACCGCAAACCATTAGCGTATTAGAAATGAAACAAAGAATCATTCTTAAAACCATTTGATTTGTTTGATTTATTATTGTTGGGGTTTTTTTTCCCGGGGGGTATGGAGGGGGTGGGGTGGGGGTTGGGGGGGTGATTTGTTGTTTGTTCTGCGTGTTGAAAGGCTAGCTGCTAAATCAAATATCATAATGAACTCAAAATGTTATCACCATGTTGTACTTTTATGAAAGGCGCTCCATTTTGCTTTATTCATTTGACTCAAGTGTAACTGAGTGCCCAGCTGTAAGCAGAGACAAATCTTATCATTATCAAATTGTTAGTGTGAGCACCTAACCGGCTTCTGTACTGTTTGCTCCCCAGGAAGTTGAGGACTTTGAATGAAATTGCCTGCTTGGGGTTAAATGATGTAAAATCAGTGAGCCTGCATTTGAATGGGAATGCAGACTATAAATTCATCTTTACCTTTTAATCTTTATCATGCCTTTACGTGGATTCAACCCTCAACTTGCAGTTTTTGAGATAGATACCTGACAATTTTACATACACAGTACCAATATTCACACATCAGTCACCCTTTCCTTGCCATAGTATCATCAGTGGGACAAAATTTGTCAAACACTTTTTGTAAATTCAAGCATCTATTTCAAAATTCCCCCTTGATCAATAGTCTTTTATTTTACAGTACCATCCTTTCAAAATTCCCCCTTTGATCAATAGTCTTTTATTTTACCGTACCATCCTTTCAAAATTCCCCTTTGATCAATAGTCTTTTATTTTACCGTACCATCCTTTCAAAATTCCCCCTTGATCAATAGTCTTTTATTTTACAGTACCATCTTTTACAATATATAAATGTCATAACATATTTTCTTGTTTTCTTTTGTTATTGATTTAGGGCAAAGTCAACCTTGCGATAGCTGAAAACAAACTGTGTGAAGAGATGGTCTGGACCAAGGTACTTGTATAGGCTTCAATGTGGGAACTCGTCAATAAGCTTTATTGTATTCTACATGGCCAACAATTATTGTCTTCAAGATTGATTTATTTTATTGTTCCATATATCTGATTGAGTTTTATTCATTTATTTATTTATATGTTTGCATGTTTGTTTGTTTGTTTGATTGTTTGTTTTGTTTTGGAGAAAGGGGTAGGGAGGGGTGGGTGAGGAGCTCGGAGAGTGATTTTTTATTCTATTACTTTTTTTGTTTTGGTTTGTTTTTGGGGCTCTTCATTAGATACTGTTTCCGATTTATATTAATTTTATTTCTAGTTTATTTGAGAAAAAAGTAAGCTAACAAAAGTTATACAAAGTTTGATAATCGCAACAGCGACAATGAAGAGTTCTAGTTCATTTTTACTTACTTTCAATGGTGTAAAACATTATAAGACAGGAAGTTTTCAAATTTTATTATCAGCATGGAGTATTGGTTTGTAAAAGGTTAAAAATTACCAAATCTCTATTTTATTCAAATTGTCAAAAAATTCATTTCTTTGTTTCGTTATTTGTTTCTTATTTATTTATATATTTACCTACTTATTCATTTGTTTATTATTTCTATTCTTTTGCTTCTCATTTTTAAAATTTTGTTATTCATAATTATTTACCTATTTATCAATCTATTTCAGATGCAAGAGATTGCAAAACAACCTGAACCCCTGTCAACTTTATCCTATGGACAGTATTACGGCAATGATGGGTGTGTATTTGTGGCCCTTTTTAAGCGATGACATTTTGTGAATATTATTATAAATTGTCTTGAAAAAATTCTCCTAGTGTGCCAAATTTTCATCTTACTTAGATTATTATAAGAGATTCAGGCATTTTTTCATTTATAAAATCTCTTCAATTTAGATGATCTTGAATTGGTTTTTTTCTCCAAATGTATCTATATATTCAGTCAATGGTAGTTACAGCCTGTGTTGAATATTTTGCTATAAAAAATGGTGTGTAAACACAATAGATGCGGTGATTCATTAATTCAGTAATCCTCTGTGCAATAATCCTCTGTGCAATAATCCTCTGCAATAATCCTCTGTGCAATAATCCTCTGTGCAATAATCCTCTGTGCAATAGAGTCTTGTCCTAAGACGGACATAAAATATCTACCAACAAGAGATGTCACACAAAACATAGCATTAAGAAAAGACGTACAATTTATAATATACATACTTGGATTATTATTTTATGCTGCAAGGTTATATATTATTATCTTATATTTCAGTTGTTGCATTATTGTATGTGTTTTAATATCTTTTTTTCTCACTGTCTTTCCTCCATGATGTTGCTAATGTGTTTGTCAGATAGTTTTAATGACCCGGTATTTTTTTACATTAAGTTTTGAGCGTTTTATTTTTTCCAGATTCCGCCAATCACTTCAGAAATTCTTAACAAAACACTTCAAGCCATTAGTACCCATAGACTTTGAACATGTAAGTAATGTGCTTGAGACACAGAAATTGAATTTGAATAACACAGTTTTTTTCATGCCCTCATGTGCGTAAACAAGCTATTATTATTGTATAGGGACTTGACAATTTTCATCACTCTTTTCCTTTGTTTTTGTTTACGAGAAGTTAGTTGTTTCTTTTTGAATGAAGCTTTATTTTACATGACTGTTAACTACTGAATAATCATCAAAATTGAATTAATTAGCAGGTATTGATCTATCTTTGACTCAAACAATAGTGTAATACATTTTCTCTATCACTGTCATTATATTATTGGTGACTGAAAGTTGGTCTTTATAAGAGTGAAAACCGTAGCTAAAGATGCATTTTTGAATACAATGTGGGGCTTCATTTTACTTAAGTTGGGTATGGGGCGTTTCTTTATGCAATGAATAAAATTGTTTTTATGTTTTTAGGGTGAATGAGAAGGCTGTATAGGATAAAGCAAAATTTGGCTTTGATTTCCCCAATTGATCAAAACTCTCAATACCGTTAAAGTGGCATGGCATGGTTTAGAACACTATTCAATGTATTTTTATATATTGTTTCACCTGACCAGCTATTTGTGATTCATGGAATGACAACGGCCATTGAGAATATCACCATATCGTTGTGTGAGGCTGGTGGTAAGTCTGATTTTTTCTTTCTTTTTCTCTTTTATTGTAAGAAAAAACAATTGCTAAAGAAAATCAACTATGTAATTGAAGGTCTTTATGGTAATGCACTCTTTCTGTTGAGTAGATTCAGTGTATAGGACCATTTTCATAGTTGTATTATAACTATATTCAATATAAACAATTTGTAGTGTGGTGAGTTTTTGAAATGATATGAAAAGTGTTTTCCTAAAACAATGAATCCAGGCCTTGCTTACTGCACTACAGAGCACATTAACAGTGGGATGCAGCCATGGTAAGTTTCATATGATGGCTTTGGAGACTGTAGTGGGAAAAGATGGACAATTTGAAATTCATATTCTATAAGTCACAGTTAATGGGAATTCAGAGGAAGAAACCCCAAGTAAATAAGGAGAACAGAGCTTATGTTAACACCTACGTGACCAAGCCCCAGGGGCCATGCATCACCCCAGGACCGGGGCCGCCTCCCATTTTAGGTGAAAAATGTACATGTGTTCTTAAAATCTAAATAGACTTGCTTCTAGCACACCTACATACATGAGATTTCACACAGACATCAGGAACATACCACTACTTGATCTATCACGGTTATTTTCAGCCTCAAATTCTGGATCATTATCAACAGAATCTTGATCAGAATAACTATCCCCCACTTCCTCATCGCTGTCCTCATTGTCTGAGTTGATAAATAATTCATTGAGTACTTCATCTCGCGTTAGAGTTCGTCTTTTAGGCATTTTTTAAGTCAATCTAGCACTGAGTCGCACATTGACGGTAGAAAGTGAAAGTAGGACAAGTAAACAAAGCTTTAGAACGGAAGTAAAAAACATGGATAGGATTTATAAATAGGTGAACTGGCTTTTATTAGGGAATATGCAAATTATTCTCGTTGGTGGTAGGGAATATGCACCGTGATGCGAGTATTCTCGTCTGGTGGTCCCAGGTTGTTGTAACCGGATGCGAGTATTCTGAGTCGGTGGTCCCAGGTTGTTGCACCGTGATGCGAGTATTCTCGTCTGTGGTCCCAGGTTGTTGCACCGTGATGCGAGTATGGTCAGGTTGTTGCACCGTGATGCGAGTATACTGGGAAATCGGTGGTCACGTAAGAGTGTTAAAGAATAAAAACAACAGAAAATGTTGCTTTGCTATCCACAGTTGTCAGGAAAGGAAGTTCACAAAAATGCACATAACAACTCATTCTTGTAAAGTAAATGTTTCTTTTTGAAGTTATCAATGGCAAATTTAATGTCTATATTTATTACAAGAGCAGCTGGATCAAACTTTCAAACATACAGAGTCAAATCCACATAACATTGATTGTCACCAGGCGTTCATCTTACTGTAATACGTTTTAGCTTTGGAACAGACTTCTAACATAAATTAAAGAAGACAGTCCCATCATTGAAGACTTCTCAGTTCAATAAATTAAAGAAGACAGTCCCATCATTGAAGATTTCTCAGTTCAATAAAATTAAATGGAGACAACAGTCCCATCATTTAAGATTTCTCAGTTCAATGAAATTAAAGGAGACAGTCCCATCATTAAAGATTTCTCACTTCAATGAAATTAAAGGAGACAGTCCCATCATTAAAGATTTCTCAGTTCAATGAAATTAAAGAAGACAGTCTCATCATTGAAGACTTCTCAGTTCAATGAAATTAAAGACGACAGTCCCATCATTAAAGACTTCTCAGTTCAATGAAATTAAAGAAGACAGTCCCATCATTGAAGATTCTCAGTTCAATGAAATTAAATACATTATTTTAAGATTAATATTTGTAATTAATCGCAGTTAAACTCAAAATCATGGGTACTGACAGGAATACTAGGGAATTGGCTAGCCAGTCTTTATATAAAGAAAAAGAAGAAAGAACAAGACGCTTGCTAAAACATTAGCCAAGACAAAGCTCAGCGGTTGTTTCATTATTTGACATGTTTGCTCTTGTTTCTTTCATAAGATTTTCAAGGATTTAACCAAGATTATTCCTAGCATGCAATTATATGTCGGATTACCATAGAACTGAATGGAGGCATTGTAGCGAAAGCGTAGTGTTGTGAGATTGTAATCACGACAACACTTGGTCAAACCCCATGGCTGGCCCAGGTGTTCTTTTCACAACGTTGCACTCTTAGAAAAGGTACTTCACTCTGCTTTCCTCACTTGACTCAGGTGTGAATGAGTACCTAGCTTTCGGTAGAGAAAGATCTTGTCAGAGCGTTAGTACGAAGAGCCTAACAGGCTTGTGTACTTTATGCTCCACAGGGAGTTGAGAAGGACTTTGAATGAAATGGCCTGCTGGGGGATAAATGATGTACAGTCAATGAGCTTGGGTTTGTGCGGGATACAAACTATAAATCCATCTTTATCTTTATCTTTTACTTTGATAGCATTACGTCATCAAGCATCCGTTCAAGGCTGTCTTGGGTGTTTAACAATTCGCTTGGTGGCTTTTTCTTTCTAGGGTCTAAATTTTACACAATGGGAAACCTAAACCCCAGGAAGCCCTGCATGGCTCTTGGTGACTAAAAGCTACTGATAAACTCCCTGTACAGAATCAAGTAAAGTTGCAAATTAGGTTTAAAACTGTAATATAGTGACATTACTGAATGAATGAGTGTATGAACAGACTTGTGTGTGTGTTACTCTCTTATATTAAGTTGTACAAAACTTATATATATATAATCATTTATTATGAAAGACTTCCGGTTCCACTTAGCTGAGAGTGAATGGACAAATCACAAACATTTCTTTTTAGAGTATTTTTCATTTTTACCATCTAATCTGATCAGGATATTATGTTTATGTCAAACATGACAAAAATAAAACAAACAAAAAAACCAATACGGTAATTTTGGTACGGCATGCATTAAACACATTCTGGATAACAGAAGAATGATGTATTATTTTACCATGATCATTGATGAAGCTGCATCAAGATGTCCCTACCTTCAAACTTGAAAAGTGCACATTTTGACTTGTTGGCGTCTAACAAGCAATATGAAATATACAAACGTCTGGTAGAGTGTCAAGCTTCTTTTTATTATCATCATTTTGCCATTCCTCTGAATGATGAAATGAAACCAACTAATATTATAGGCGTTTTTAATGTTGTCTTTCCAGATTACATCATGGTTATGTCCCCTTATTACTACAGAGCAAAGTCAGATCTGTGGCAGCGTGCTGGTGTGGACATTGTGACATTTCCTATCTTATTCCCGGTACAAAGCAAAATATTTGTAGTTTTGTCTTCACTCAAACATTACCTAATTAAGTGTTTGGGCAATGTGATAAACAACTCATAGATAAACCATTGCTATCTTATTCCCGGTACAAAGCAAAGTATTTGTAGTTTTATCTTCACTCAAACATTACCTTATTAAATGTTTGGGTAATGTGTTAAACAAACTCATATTTAAACCATTCCGGGCAGTGGACAGGTAAGCACCTGTACGGGGAGTAGATGATCCCGCGCTCCATGAATCTCCTACTGCCTTGCAGGCAGGTCTTAGCTACCAAAGGCTGAGGGAGTTAACCATGAAAGAAAAAACCCTGCTGCCTTGCAGGTCGGTATTGACTGACCAAAGGCTAAGGAAGTTAACCCTGACAGAAAATAACAACCTGCTGCCTTGCAGACTGGTCTTGAATGACTAAAGGCTAAGGGAGTTAACCCTGACATAAAATAACAAGGTCCGGTAGGGGACCTCAAGGTGGCAGCCCCACCATCTACCTAGGGTACAGTGGGCCAATCCCTGCTTATCCAAAACCAAATGGATTCAAAGTAATATATACAATGATATATCCGGCTTGAACTTTCGAAGACGACTCTGGAAAAGAACACAGACTGTGATTTTTGGAACATGTAATGTTAGGGCAATTAATGGAAAGGAGTTAGAATTAGCTGAAGAAATAGAAAAATTCAAAGTAGACGTTTTGGCCATTACAGAAACAAAAACAGGACAAGGAATAGAAAATGTAGAACTAAATCATATTTTAATCTTCTCAGGAGTAGATGTCAAAGATAGAGCTAGAGCAGGAGTAGACCTCCTAATGTATAAAAGGCAAGAAATGCTACTAGAAAATGGAAATTTGTAAGCCCACGGCTATTAGAGATAAATATTAAACCAAAAGGAAGAGAAATTAAATTATTAATAGATGCCACCAAAGAAGAAAAAGGTATCTTCGAAAATGATATACAAATAGCTGCAGAGAATCTCAAACCCAAACAGGAATTAATGGTTTTAAGAGATTTAAACGCTAGAGTAGACAACAATGTAGAAACGTCAGGAGGAGTAATAGGTAAAGAAGGAGAGACAACAACTTCTGCAAATGGAGAGAGACTAATAGATTTTTGCCTAAAGAATAACATGAAAATAGATAACACATTTTTTCCTCATAAAGATATCCACAAATATACAAGAGTAAATGAAGACAGATGTGAAAAGTCAATCATAGACTACATAATAGTTAGCAGCTCCCTTTTTACAGTACATTGGATCCTAGAGTAAACAAAGGAGCTGAAATATTTAATGATCATCACCTAGTGGTAGCCAAAATGAGATTATTAACTGAAGAAAACAAACAGAAAAGGAAAGAGAAGAAAGCTACTAAACTCAAATAGACCAACTAGATAAACTAATAGTAAAACAGATATACCAATCCAGGATAAAAAGATCTATCAGTGAAAGGCAGATGGATCTGAAGGAAAGCACAATAGAAGAAAAGTGGCAAATATATAAAGAAACACTCCCAGTTGTAATTAGAAACAAATTAAAGGAGATAGGAAAATAACAGCAAGATGGAATGAGAATGTCAAGACTAAGATCAAAGAAAAGAAGGAGGCCTGGAAGAAATACTTGCAAACAAAGAGACCAGAGGATAAGATAGATTAGAGTAAAATAACTATCGCCAAAGAGGAAGTTAGGAAAGCAAAACAGGAACAGTGGGAAGAGTTTGGACAAAGACCATAAAATTATCAAGGAAATCAAAAGCTGTTTGGGGAGCAATGAAGAGCATGAGAAAGACCAAAGCATGCTTTACGACAAATTAAGAAACGCCAAAGGAGAAATAATGAAAGGAGACATTGAAATCATGGAAACTTAGAGAAAGTATTTTCAACAATTACATAATCCCTCCAGAACATATGAAACAAGGAGTACAGATCAATTATTAAGAGATGAGACAGCTGAAGATGTAGATATCTCAATGAAATTTTCCAAATGCCATTAAGAAAAGTGAAATTAGGAAAACTCCAGGAAAGTCCCTGAAATGATTGAGACCTATTAGAATTTGTTGCTGTGTCTCCAGCAATTCATGTTTTCTTGAGTCCAAATGCTTTCATTTATTTCAGTCACATGCAATTAATTAGACAAATAAAATGTGTGTTAATGTGTTGAGGAGGGACGAAAGCATTCTTAAAAGAACACAACGTAGAGCAAAAATACAATTTTACAATAAACCAACATGTGCAGGAGAAGCTGGAAGAATTTGCAAGCATATAGGAGTAAGACAGGGTTGTACCTAAGTCCTTTTTTGTTTATCCATTTTGGATTCAGTCGCAAAGGCATCATCAAAAATGAAGAAAATGAATGTAGGTATGTGCTCAAACCAGTAAATGTATCAATGCTTTCATTTGCTGCATTCCAGGCAAATATCAACATAATGAATAATGAATTAAATAAAAGAGGAATGAGAGTAAATGCAAAGAAAACCAAAACAATGCTAGTTAGGGAAGCTAAAACACAAAATCTTTTAATTAGGCAGGAGAATTTAGAAAAATTTTTTCTTTGGGAAAAATCCAAGTGCACTGTGTTGTTTTGTCAACAAAAACTCAAGTGCAGTATACAACCAGTTTATTGTCCTACTCTCCTCTAAGGCAGTGAAACCTGACCTTAGACAGCAGGGAATACAGTAGAGTCAGGCAGGGAAATGAAATATCTTGTTGTTATTACTAAAAGAGACAAAATAGAAACACAAAATAAGAGATTAAACCAGCAGAAAGTTTGAAATGAATCAACTGAGAGGGTTCTTTAACAGAATGAATGACAATAGATGTTCAGTATACTTCTGGTTTGCCTCTTTCATTAATGTTCAACTTCTGGTTTGCCTCTTTCATTAATGTTCAACTGGAGAAAGATCATTTGCCTCTTTCATAGAATGTTCAACTTCTGAAATATTTGCCTCTTTCATTATTGTTCAACTTCTGGTTTGCCTCTTTCATTATTGTTCAACTTTGGTTTGCCTTTTTCATTAATGTTCAACTTTTGGTTTGCCTCTTTCATTAATGTTCAACTTTTGGTTTGCCTCTTTCATTAATGTAAAGACTTGAGTTATTATTAATACAGCTTTTATTTCTCAACTTTTCTGGTTTGCCTCTTTCATTAATGTTCAACTTCTGGTTTGCCTCTTTTCATTAATGTTCAACTTCTAATGTCTTACTCTTCCATTTTGATTCAATTTTCATTAATGTTCAACTTTGATTTGTATCTCCCATTTGCACTATCTTCTATTAATGTTCAACTTCTGGTTTGCCCTTTTTAAATTAATGTTCAACTTGAGTTATTTTTGACTCCATGTACATGTGTGATCTTTCATCTTTCCCCCGCTGTCCTGTTACACTACCTTTCCTTTCAGCTTATCAATGAAGTATGGAATGAAGTTTGATCAGTAATCCCCAGTTCACCTTTATTACTCATTAGTCATGTTAAAATCTAAGTCATAAAGATAAAGATGGATATGTAGTCTGTATCATCGCACAAGTGAAAAGTATCCCCACCGACTCACATCATTTCCCCCCCCAGAAGGGCATTTCATTCAAAGTGCTCAACTCCCTGGGGAGCATCGAGTAACACTCTGAAACCTGCTAGTGCTAGGCGCTTCATACTACCACTCTGACAAGACTTAACTCTTCCTATAGCTGGGTACTCATTCACTCCTGAGTCAATAGAGGAAAGCAGAGTGAAGTACCTTTACTAAGAATATAGGCAGGCCATGGGTTTTGAACCAGTGTCATCATGGTTAAACATTAACAACACTAGAGTTTCGGGCCACAAACACTGTGATTGGCTTAGAAGTTGCTGTGTCTCCAAACATGTTTTTGCACATGATGTAAGATGTTCAATTATCTTTTTTACAGAGTCCAAATGATGATGGTTACATTCTTGACCTGAGGGAAGACCTGTCCAGAGAGGACTGCTACCAGAAAGCTAAAGCTCAGGTAACTCAAACCAATGTCCTCATTAATGTTCAACGTTCTTTGCAATTTTTACAAGCTGTATCTTTGTAAAGAGACATTTAACCGTTTAGCGTTTAAACCGACAAAAAACGACACACATGAAACCCCTCCTGAAAGTTTAAAGCAACAGATACCAACACCTGCCAATACAGGCCCACATTGTTCAAGCCAACAGAAACCGACACCTGCCAATACAGGCCCACATTGTTCAAGCCAACAGAAACCGACACCTGCCAATACAGGCCCACATTGTTCAAGCCAACAGAAACCGACACCTGCCAATACAGGCCCACATTGTTCAAGCCAACAGAAACCGACACCTGCCAATACAGGCCCACATTGTTCAAGCCAACAGAAACCGACACCTGCCAATACAGGCCCACATTGTTCAAGCCAACAGAAACCGACACCTGCCAATACAGGCCCACATTGTTCAAGCCAACAGAAACCGACACCTGCCAATACAGGCCCACATTGTTCAAGCCAACAGAAACCGACACCTGCCAATACAGGCCCACATTGTTCAAGCCAACAGAAACCGACACCTGCCAATACAGGCCCACATTGTTCAAGCCAACAGAAACCGACACCTGCCAATACAGGCCCACATTGTTCAAGCCAACAGAAACCGACACCTGCCAATACAGGCCCACATTGTTCAAGCCAACAGAAACCGACACCAATACAGGCCCAATACAGGCCCACATTGTTCAAGCCAACAGAAACCGACACCTGCCAATACAGGCCCACATTGTTCAAGCCAACAGAAACCGACACCTGCCAATACAGGCCCACATTGTTCAAGCCAACAGAAACCTGACAGGCCCACATTGTTGCCCAATACAGGCCCACATTGTTCAAGCCAACAGAAACCGACACCTGCCAATACAGGCCCACATTGTTCAAGCCAACAGAAACCGACACCTGCCAATACAGGCCCACATTGTTCAAGCCAACAGAAACCGACACCTGCCAATACAGGCCCACATTGTTCAAGCCAACAGAAACCGACACCTGCCAATACAGGCCCACATTGTTCAAGCCAACAGAAACCGACACCTGCCAATACAGGCCCACATTGTTCAAGCCAACAGAAACCGACACCTGCCAATACAGGCCCACATTGTTCAAGCCAACAGAAACCGACACCTGCCAATACAGGCCCACATTGTTCAAGCCAACAGAAACCGACACCTGCCAATACAGGCCCACATTGTTCAAGCCAACAGAAACCGACACCTGCCAATACAGGCCCACATTGTTTTGTTAGCCTAATTGGTCAGCCAACAGAAACTGATGCCTACATTGTTCTAAATTTAGAATAGACATACAAGAAACCGACACCTGCAATACAGGCCCACATTGTTCAAGCCAACAGAAACCAACCAATACAGGCCCACATTGTTCAAGCCAACAGATTGCGACACCTGCCAATACTGTATTCTTCAAGCCAACAGATCACACCTGCCAATACAGGCCCAATTGTCAAGAAAAAATAATGCCAATACAGGCCCACATTGTTCAAGCCAACAGAAACCGACACCTGCCGAAGCCCACATTGAGCGAAACCAGAGCAATACAGGCCCACTGTTTAATATGAAACACGACAAGGGTTAAAGGCCCTTATTGTAAGTACAGACACCTGCCAATACAGGCCCAATTGTTCATGAAATGTTGTCTTAGGTTGTTCAAGTCAACAGCCGAATGTATGGATGTCATCAATGACGCACCTCTTGTTTTGTTAGCCTAATTGGTCACATGACTGATGCTATTGTTCTTAATTTAGAATAGAATACAAGATTAACGCTCAGGGCATTGACCAAAGGTTAGTGGTATGAAATTGCAGACCGATCTGTATTCTTTTGTGAAGATCACATGGCAGGAAGTCAGAAAATGTAATCAAATAAGGTTGCCTTTGAGAGGAAGTTGAACGTATTGAGCAAGATGGCCACTGTTTAATATGAACACGAAAGGGTTAAATGCTTATTGTAAGTACAGACATTAGCAATATTCATGTATGTTGTCTTATGTTGTTTTATATTGCCAATGTATGGATGTCATCATGTGTCGGCTAAGGTTTTAGTAAGGTTCCTTTGACTGTAAAGAAATATTGCCAATGTATGGATGTCTTCATGTGTCGGGTAAGGTGTTAATAAGGTTCCTTTGACTGTAAAGAAATATTGCCAATGTATGGATGTCTTCATGTGTCGGGTAAGGTGTTAATAAGGTTCCTTTGACTGTAAAGAAATATTGCCAATGTATGGATGTCTTCATGTGTCGGGTAAGGTGTTAATAAGGTTCCTTTGACTGTAAAGAAATATTGCCAATGTATGGATGTCATCATGTGTCGGCTAAGGTGTAAGGTTCCCTCATGGCTCCTACGACCCATAGAGCCGGACCTTATCTTTGTTTTTATAGCGTGAAGTGGAACAGGTGCCAATTATCACCTCCTGGACAGGACACTAATCTGACGCAGGCTTTTACTCCCAAGCTAGTGCTTTTACCCATTTGCACCTGGGTCGAGTCGGAAAAATGCATGCTTAGTGTGTATTGAAGAAATGCATGTTCAGTGCCCTTTCCAAGGAATACAACATTGTATCTAGCTTTATGAGGATTTGAACCTGGTACCTCATAATCCCAAGCTAGGAAGCCTTATTTGATTTCTGCATTTCTTTTGATACATGTATTCTCATTTAACATTGTAGCCTACCTCATAGTGCTGAACGTTTCATAAAGCCATGGTGCCCATCATAATAATTATTCTCTGAGATATTGTTCCGTTTATGGCATGAAATGAAGAAATTGAACAAGATTTCCTTATCCATACTTGTAACACACTGGCTGTTTAACACTTTTTCATCTTCCCATCTATATCCAGGGAAAGACTATACGAGCCATCAACTTTGTCAATCCCACCAACCCAACAGGGCACACATTTACAGCTGCTCACATCAAGACGATACTAGATTTTGCACACAAGTAAGTCCCTTCTTATGGCTGGCTGGCGGGTAATGCTGGTAGGTTCTTCTTCTTTCCTTTCACTCCTTTATTTATCTTCCATCTTGCTGTCTCCGCTTAATTCACCCTGACATCGCTGCATATGGTGCACAGGGTAAATTTCAATCAAATAAACTATCTTATTTTATTTCATGTTTCCAACTTTCTATTCATTAGATTATTCTGAGGAATATTGAATCAAAGGTTTGTCGTCTAGATAGCGTATCTAGCCACTTTGAATTTTCTGTGGAATAATTTGAAAGACGCTTTGATAAGGCTTCGTTATCTTGATACAACTATGAATATTTTCTAAAGCTGCAACAAATGTGTTTTAAAGAGTAAGAGAGCATCTGAACAGAAATAGAAAAGCATTCTTATACAGACTCCATTCATTTTATACATCATAGCCAGAAATGACTGATAAGAGAAAAGAGATTTCTGAAACGTTTTTGTACTTTATATTTGTATTGAATTTATATCAGTTTTAGGACATGACATTTACTAATTTTTTTAGTGTAAATATTTATTCTCACTCTCATCAACCACCTTATTACTTGCTTGGTGTTTCTTTGTGAAGCGGGCGGTTGGTGGGCACTCCTGGTAGGTCCTACTTCTTTCCTTTCCTTTCATTGTTCACTTATCTTTCATCTTGCTGTTTCCTCTTGATTCACCCTGAGATCATCGCAATGATGGACCGGGTCAATTTCAAAGAAACAAACAAATCTTTGTGCAAGGATGTGTATAATTTTGTTGTGTTGTTTGCATCTCCCTGTTATCCATCAGACATGAGATTCATGTCATAGCCAATCAAATCTATGGTCTGACGATCTTTGACCCACAAGTAGAATACACGAGCATTGTCTCTGTACCTTGGCCAGATCCTGGAAAGAGTCCATTTACTATGGGCTTTTAGCAAGGTAAATTAGATCTAGTCACACTCACATGAAAACATGGGTATAAAAATAAAACACACACACACACAAAGATGCTCTCTTTTTTTTTCTCTCTTTCTCTCTCTCTCTCTCTCTCTCTCTCTCTCTCTCTCTCTCTCTCTCTCTCTCTCTCTCTCTCTCTCTCTCTCTCTCTCTCTCTCTCTCTCTCTCTCTCTCTCTCTCTCTCTCTCTCTCTCTCTCTCTCTCTCTCTCTCTTCTCTCTCTCTCTCTCTCTCTCTCTTTCTCTCTCTCTATTTATTTCTCTCTCCCTATTTCTTTCCCTCTACCCCTCTCCCTTTATTTATTTCTCTCTCTCTTGCTCTCTCTCTCTCTCTCTCTCTCTCTCTCTCTCTCTCTCTCTCTCTCTCTCTCTCTCTCTCTCTCTCTCTCTCTCTCTCTCTCTCTCTTTCTCTCTCTCTCTCTCTCTCTCTCTCACTGTCACACACACTCTCTCTCTCTCTCTCTCTCTCTCTCTCTCTCTCTCTCTCTCTCTCTCTCTCTCTCTCTCTCTCTCTCTCTCTCTCTCTCTCTCTCTCTCTCTCTCTCTTTCTCTCTCTCTCTCTCTCTCTCTCTCTCTCTCTCTCTCTCTCTCTCTCTCTCTCTCTCTCTCTCTCCTCTTTCTTTCCCTCTCCCCCTCTCTCTCTCTCTTACTCTTTATGTCTCTCTATCTATCTATCTATCTATCTATCTATCTATCTATCTATCTATCTATCTATCTATCTTTTTATCTATCTATCTACCTATCTATTTATTTATGTATTTATGTATTTAATTTGTTTATCTTTATTTTTGTTCTAAAATGAAAATGGTCAATATGCAAATTTCGACCTGGGAAGGAGTATATGATCCATGAATAGTCCTCTATGTTAGTTTAGTATATTTACCACCATCAGTTAACCCTTTCATGTTTACATTAAGTGGTGGCCTTCTTGCTCTGTATGTTCAACTTCCTCTCCGCTGTGGCAACCCGGTTTGTTTACATTTTTCTGACTTCCTGCCAACTCATCTTCATAAAAGAATGCGGATCGTTCTGCACCTTCAATCAGACACATCCTGTATTTTCAAAAGGAAACAAACATCAGGTAGAAAACTACAAACCCATTTCTCTCATGTCTGTCGTATCAAAAATACTTGAGCATGTCGTATACAAAAACCTCATAGAACACCTTGAGAGTAGCAACATCCTAACAAGCCTTAATCACGGATTCAGGTCTGGATACTCCTGTGAGACACAACTACTCATCACAACAAATGATTTACTACAAGCACAGAATGTGGGTACTCAAGTTGACGTCGGAATACTTGACTTTTCCGAGGTTTTTGATACAGTCCCCCACATTAAACTACTCTACAAATTGCACAAATACGGCATCCGAGGACCCCTACACACATGGCTGACAAATTTCCTAACAAAGCAAAAAATGAGAGTAGTACTGAAAGGAACATCATCAGAAGAGGCCCCTGTAACATCAGGTGTCCCACAAGGCACAGTCCTAGGCCCTCTCCTGTTCTTGTGTCATATAAATGATCTACCTGAAAGAGTAACTTCTCATTATTATTGGCGGATGACTGTCTAATCTGCCGTAGTATCTAGTCAAGTCAGGATCATGTCATCTTACAAGATGATCTAAATTCTCTAGAAAAATGGGCCAGCAAAAAAATGCCACATTTTGAGTATAAAGAAGAAATCTAGTCACAAATACCAGCTAAACAACACAATATTAGAGAAAGTGAAGAAAAGTTCCTATCTTGGAATAAAGATATCTGAGGATTTGAAATGGCGAAACAGCATCTCAAAAATCACGCAAAAAAGCAAGCTCCACTATTGGCTTCCTTCGAAGAAATCTGAGACATTGTCCCATAGACTGAAGGCAAAATGCATATATGTTGCTTGTGAGATATACGTTGGAATATAGAGCCACAGTGTGGGATTCATATCTTGAAGAGGACATCAAAAGGCTAGAGGGAATCCACCGACAGTGAGTTCGTTCCATCACTGGAGATAACAGCTCTAGAACACCAGGCTGCATTACACAAATGCTCCAGGACCCAAACTTTCCTGACCTCAAAGATTGAAGAAAACAGGTCAGACTCGCCTTCATGTTCTAAATTGTCAAAGGGATGACTCCACCAATTCCCGCAGTGAAATTCTTAATCCCAAAACGTCCCTAGTCGTCATGAACCACAAACATTTGAAGACAGCATAACGAATAACATAATTGAGCCTTCGTCACAAACAATGCAAATTGCTTCACAATACCACCATCACATACAAACAAATACAGAAACTCTTTCTTCATCTGTACCATCATTGACTGGAATCACCTCGATGAACGTACCATCATTGACTGGAATCACCTCAATGAACATACTATCAACTCAACATCGATTGAAATTTTCAGAGAAAGACTGTCACGTCTCTAAACTATCCGTTGTAATTACGTCAATAACTGGTTTCTTCATCGTACTATTCAGATTCAAACTACCCTGAGTTGGTCATATGAAGCTGCCTTGACCTTTAATCTTGTATTCTATTCTAAATTTAGAACAATAGTCTCATTTCTATGACCGATTAGAGCTAACAAAACAAGAGGTGTGTCATTTGTTGGTTTCCTGTCTGCTTGAACAATGTAGGCCTGTATTGACAGGTGTCAGTTTTTCTCGCTTTAAACTTTCAGAGGGAGTTTTGTCCGTATCATTTTTGTCGGTTTAAACGTTTAAGGGTTAATATATACCTTCGTGAAATGGAAAACCTTTTATCTCAGCTTCCTTGCCCTTTCCCCTTCTTGGGGATTGCAACAGCCCATATAATAACACATTGGAGTGACTGTGCTTAATGTATTTGAATAGGACCAATTCTATTATTCCGCCTGATAGTCTTATCTATTAACTATAAACTGTATTTGAATAGGACCAATTTTTATTATTATTCTGCTCTGATAGTCTTATGTATTAACTATAAACTGTATTTGAATTGTTTACATGAAGTATAACATTTTGTTCAGAGAATCTCCACGTTTATTGCCCATCGTTAGTTGAAGTTGAAGTATCACTATCACATCATTCTATTCCGGCCTGGGGATCAAAAGTAATGGCTGCAACTTGAAAGAGAAATTCAAGGAAATAGTTTGTTGAATCAAATGAGGAATTGAACTCAAACCTCTTGCTTTATTTTCTAGGATCAAAATATCGGTGGGTTTTTTTCACAGTAGCAATTGCAAGTGGTTATGGGGTGTTTGTGAGTCATTTTTCACGGCCAATATTGCTAAACAGTTGAGTCTGGAGAGAACAATTAGGCAACCTCTTCATATAATTCTGGGGTGGTCATTGTTTGCTTGACAAAGGCTCTGTTGACAGGCCACTAAGAGTAACCATATTTTGTAATCCCAAGATCGTTTTTATTCAAAGAATTCTTCTACCAAAAGCGATGTGTATTTATTGAAAATTTCACTGTTTCCCCGTCTCTGAGTAGAATTTTCATTCACCTAGGTCACCATTTTGAATGGGTCATAACTAAAAGTAGGAAAAGTACCTTTCACGCTTACTTTTATATCATCAGTATGGAATACTAACCCGATCTAAAAATATTACTGGGTATCACCTGGGGTGTAACATGCTTGTAAGTTTAGAAATGACAGCTGTTGTTTATTTTACCGCTATTTTATGCTAAGATGCTGGTGTTTCCTCTGCTACAGGACTTTGGCCTCGCTGGATATCGTTGTGCAGTTATGTATACTCGTAATCCTAGACTACAGGAGTACAACCGAATAGTGGCTTATTTCACACAAACTGACGAGTTGATCCAGTTACGATTAAAGGCAATTCTTGATGATGAAGGTGGGGAAAATGCTTATAATGGCTACAGTACATCTTTGCTGTTGTTGTTGCTGTTTCTCTTCTTCTTCTTCTTCTTCTTCTTCTTCTTCTTCTTCTTCTTCTTCTTCTTCTTCTTCTTCTTCTTCTTCTTCTTCTTCTTCTTCTTCTTCTTCTTCTTCTTCTTCTTCTTCTTCTTCTTCTTCTTCTTCTTCTTCTTCTTCTTCTTCTTCTTCTTCTTCTTCTTCTTCTTCTTCTTCTTCTTCTTCTTCTTCTTCTTCTTCTTCTTCTTCTTCTTGTTCTTCTTCTTCTTCTTTCTTCTTCTTCTTCTTCTTCTTCTTCTTCTTCTTCTTCTTCTTCTTCTTCTTCTTCTTCTTCTTCTTCTTCTTCTTCTTCTTCTTCTTCTTCTTCTTCTTCTTCTTCTTCTTCTTCTTCTTCTTCTTCTTCTTCTTCTTCTTCTTCTTCTTCTTCTTCTTCTTCTTCTTCTTCTTCCTCTTCTTCTTCTTCTTCTTCTTCTTCCTCTTCTTCTTCTTCTTCTTCTTCTCCTTCTCCTTCTCCTTTTAATAGTTATTAGTTATAATTATAATTGAGGCAATGATGATATTAATGATAATGATACATGTGTGTGTATATTTTTGTGTGTTTGTAGTTTTGCATTTCTTGTGTGCTGCAAATGATGTAGTAAATGTGAATTTTCCATGATAATTTGAAAAGTAAACAATTAAATACTTTTATGCCGAAGACTTTGATATTGTTGTGACGACAACATTCAGAGCTGACTAATGTGTCACTGGTGTTGATAGAATTATACTTTTAACTTTAACTCCACAGAATGGGTTGAAAAACAATGGCTGCCAGCACTAAGAGACAGACTCAGGGAAAGATTTGAAGGTGTGTGTCAAACCTTGAAGCCTGTCGGGGTCAAAATACACCAACCATCAGGCTCCCTCTTTGCGTGGCTGGACATGAGAAAGGTGAATTTTTTTACCGCTTATTTCAACCTTTATGATGGATTTCCAGTTTTCTTCTCCTCTGGTCAGTGTGAAGTGCTCTGTCTTGTCAACTTTGACTATAAGACTTAAAGCAAAGCTGTTGTGTTTGTAAATTGTTAATCATAGGCTCCCTCTTAGTCTGGCTGGACATGAGAAAGGTAAAATTTATATACTCTGTCTCTAGCAACTCTTTTGACTTATTACTTAACTCAGAGTCTGTCGCCAATGATGTGGATCAACTTTATGGCTTTCCTCTATCTCTGTGGTAAAATCAAATAAAAATATGACATAAAAATTCATAAAAATGTCAGTTGGTCTTCCCGTTATGATATTATTTTTGTTATGCCATTCCAGTTCCTGCCAAGCCCAACAGAGGAGGGAGAAATGTGGTTACTGAAACGGCTCATTGCAGGGGGTGTGTTGCTGGTGCCTGGAACAGCCACTGGTGCACCTGATCCAGGCTTCTTTCGGATGGTCATCAGTTTGAATGCTACACAGCACGATGAAGGTACCAGTAATGTTAATTTCCTTTTTTTCCAGTGAATCATTTATCTTAGATTTAAGTTTTGATGTCGTGATTCGGAGCAAAGAATTATGAGACAATTTGAGAGAAAGAGGCCGATGTAATGGGAGAGAACAAGGCAGCAGAAATTTTACAATGACACACCCTTCATGAGTGAAGAGTAGGCCAAGGAGAGCTGACATTTGACAGCAGAATTGTTACAATGGCATACCGTTCGTGAGTGAAGAGTAGACAAAGAAGAGCTGACACTTGACAGCGGCATTGCCGAATTAACGCTCTGCTGGCCCTAAAGCACATTTTGATATCTTGCCAGACGATACAGACATTTAGAGCCCACCAATAACAGGAAGAAATAAAGTGAAATTTTGCAACAGAAAATGTATTATATGCTTCTGAATGACAAAATATACGAAATAATTATGATTACTTAGGAGATTCTTCCCCGCAATGAATATAAACAAAGCCTCATGTATGTAAAGGGATGTATGAATGGGAGAATAGAGAGCATTCAATGACAACCATGTAGATGAAGAAGGATGATATTTATTACATAAAAGTACATTTTGAAGGAAAGGATTTTGTCATCCCCTGATATACTAAAAAAAAAATTTTTGTTTCTTGTGGTCCGGATTTTTGGCTGATCCTAAGGTGCGAGCTTTGTTTCCCTAATGGTTAATCCGATACTGGACAGCAGGGGCAATGAACTTCTAATGGTTAATCCGATACTGGACAGCGGGGGCAATGAACTTCTAATGGTTAATCCGATACTGGACAGCGGGGGCAATGAACTTCTAATGGTTAATCCGATACTGGACAGCGGGGTAATGAACTTCTAATGGTAAATCCGATACTGGACAGCGGGGGCAATGAGCTTCTAATGGTTAATCCGATACTGGACAGCGGGGGTAATGAACTTTAATGGTTAATCCGATACTGGACAGCGGGGGTAATGAACCTCTCTCTTTTTTCTCTCTTCCTCTCCCTCTCCCTCCCCTCTCCCCCCAACATTCCAGTCTGTACTTTAAAATCGTCAACAGATAACCTATTGTAAAAATATTTTTATGAATTGTAAATCTTTTGGAGAATATTCCTTTAAATGCTGGACCTATGGTATGGAATAGCTTACCAAAAGAAATTCGTTTTGTCCCAAATGTCATTCAGTTAAAATCCCATTTGAAGCATTTTTTTTCTTTTTGAGGACATATACATGAATAGTTTATATGGTGGTGGTATTAGTAGAAGTAGTAGTAGTAGTAGTAGTAGTAGTAGTAGTAGTAGTAGTAGTAGTAGTAGTAGTAGTAGTAGTGGTAGTGGTAGTGGTGGTGGTGGTGGTGGTGATGGTAGTGGTGGTGGTGGTGGTAGTAGTAGTAGTAGTAGTAGTGGTAATGGTAGTGGTAGTAGTAGTAGTAGCAGTAGTAGTAGTAGTAGTAGTAGTAGTAGTAGTAGTAGTAGTAGTAGTAGTAGTAGTAGTAGTAGTTAGCTCGGTTGGTAGCACACTTTCTTTTCATGGTGAGGCGATGGGTGCCGACGCAGAGGTCGCGGGTTCGATCCCCATGGTGGCCAGGATTTTTTTCTGTCTATTTCTTATATTTGTCTCGTCTTTGTTCCTGTGGGGCTTTCATATTATCTTATGTCATTGCCTTCACTAGTAGTAGTAGTAGTAGTAGTAGTAGTAGTAGTGATGGTGGTGGTGGTAGTAGTAGTAGTGGTGGTAGTGATGGTGGTAGTAGTAGAAGCAAGAGTAGTATACTACTACTACTACCACCACCACCACTACTACTACTACTACCACTACTACTACAACTACTACTACTACTACTACTACTACTACTACTACTACTACTACTACTACTACTACTACTACTACTACTACTACTACTACTACAACTACTACTACTGCTATTACTACTACTACTAATACTGGCATCAAAGGCACTGCTTTGGAATGGTTCAGTTTGTACATCAGCAATAGAAAGCAAATTGTATCAGTCCATGGAAAGCTATCAAATTATTCTGTTCTTCATTTTGATGTGCCCCAAGGCTCGGTTCTGGGGCCAATCCTTTTTCTTTGTACGCACAACCAATACACAACATCATCAATCAACATCATTTTAATTACCACATTTACGCTGACGACACTCAGCTCTATAAGTCTGCTGAAATATCCGGACTGCCGTCTGTCATAACTTCCCTTAATGATTGCGCCACCCAGATTTCTTCGTGGATGACATCCAATAAATTGAAATTAAATGAGAACAAAACAGAAGTTATAGCAATAGGAAGCAAAGCCAAAGTAGAAGCCGCTAAATTAAGATATGTTAAAATCTGTGGCGAAGAAATTCCTGTTGTCAAAAAAGTAAGAAATTTAGGAGTTATCATGGATTGTACCATGTCCATGGAAGACCATATCTCACATTTGAGAAAAGTTTGCTATCTGGAATTAAAAAGAATATGTCATATCAGGAAATACATCACTCCTGAAGCAACAAACAAATTAATTTGCTCATTTGTTCTTTCAAGAATTGATTACTGCAATTCTCTGCAGGCTGGACTTCCACTGACACAAATCAAGAAACTGCAGATAATACAAAACAATGCTGCCAGATTAGTTATGGAAGTTTCAAAAAGAGAACACATTACGCCAATACTTAAACACCTACACTGGCTCCCAATAAAATCCCGCATTGACTACAAGATAGCTACAATCACGTACCAATGCCTGCACGAGGCTGACTTTCCAGTCTACTTGTAAGAGTTAGTTCCTAAATACACACCGAACAGATCACTGCGCTCAGCGAGCAAGAAAATGATACAAACACCCAAAACTAAACTTAAGACTTTCGGAGATAGGGCCCTACAAACACAAGCAGCCAAAATTTGGAACATTTTACCATGGGACGTCCAGTCTGCAGAGTCTTTGAATATACTGAAATCTCGCTTGAAGACCCACTACTTCTCCAACATATTTAGATGAATTTTATTGAATTGCGTGCTTTTACTGAATTGATTGTGATACTATTTTTTATTGATGCATCTGTTTTATAAAAAATGTTTTAGCCATAGCATGCCATGCCTGTGTAATCATTTTGCTTGTAATGCGCCTTGAGCTCTTCTGAGGGAAGGCGCAATATAAATATTCTTCTTATCTTATACTACTACTACTACTACCATACTCTGAAAAATTACTCTACCTCAAAATTTACTACTACACATACTGCAATGACTACAGCTACTACTGACATTACTTTGATGATTAATGTGATCAGCACTTCCATATCTTCATTATTATTATTATTATTATTATTATTATTATTATTATTATTATTATTATTATTATTATTGTTATTATTATTATTATTATTATTATGATTATTATTATTATTATTATAGTATCTCCTCATCTATAGCCTAATTCCATGTGTTATGATATCGTTCATAATGATTATGACTAGCTTGACGTTTTGTATCTCACTTTTCTAGGTGTAAAGAGAGTTGTGTCTGTCGTTGCTAGCATCCCTGGTGAAGCCGAATAGAAGAGATGAGCGGGCCATTTACTTGGTGCAGCAACTGTTACTCTATGATCTAAGTCCATCAAATTTAGTCACACATTATTATATAGACCATGGTTTGGTCAAGAAGTATTTTTTTAATTATTTTTTTTATTGCACCTTAAGACACATAAATAATTAAAGTTTTAGAAAGGAGATGCTGTTCCTGAAAATATTTTGTTGGTGAACGATATTATACAGAAATAATGAGGTGTTTATCATGTCAATTTTATAATAAAAACCCCCATTTGTTGAAGACTTATCTTTTCTTGATCATTTATATATCGCATTTCTTGTAGTGTTGTATACTGCTTTGTGATTGTAATATTTTACCTACCACACATCTGGTATGTCCAATAAAACTTAATATGTCTTGCCTTCTTTGTCTGGTATGTCCAATAAAACTTAATATATCTTGCCTTCTTTGTCTGGTATGTCCAATAAAACTTAATATATCTTGCCTTCTTTGTCTGGTATGTCCAATAAAACTTAATATATCTTGCCTTCTTTGTCTGGTATGTCCAATAAAACTTAATATATCTTGATTTCTTTGTCTGGTATGTCCAATAAAACTTAATATATCTTGCCTTCTTTGTGTGGTATGTCCAATAAAACTTAATATATCTTGCCTTCTTTGTCTGGAATTGCCAATAAAACTTAATATATCTTGCCTTCTTTGTCTGCTATGTCCAATAAAACTTAAAACTTAAAAATATATCTTGCCTTCTTTGTCTGGTATGTCCAATAAAACTTAATATGTCTTGCCTTCTTTGTCTGGTATGTCCAATAAAACTTAATATGTCTTGCCTTCTTTGTCTGGTATGTCCAATAAAACTTAATATGTCTTGCCTTCTTTGTCTGGTATGTCCAATAAAACTTAATATATCTTGCCTTCTTTGTCTGGTATGTCCAATAAAACTTAATATATCTTGCCTTCTTTGTCTGGTGTGTCCAATAAAACTTCATATATCTTGGCTTCTTTGTCTGGAATTGCCAATAAAACTTAATATATCTTGCCTTCTTTGTCTGCTATGTCCAATAAAACTTAACATATCTTGCCTTCTTTGTCTGGTGTGTCCAATAAAACTTCATATATCTTGCCTTCTTTGTCTGGTATGTCCAATAAAACTTAATATATCTTGCCTTCTTTGTCTGGTATGTCCAATAAAACTTAATATATCTTGTCTTCTTTGTCTGGTATGTCCAATAAAACTTAATATGTCTTGCCTTCTTTATCTGGTTTTGTTTCCATAGTTACAGTAGTTGCTAGAAATATGTATGCCCTTTGGCGCAGAAAAAGCCTTCTTTATCTGGTATTGTTTCAATAGTTACAGTAGTTGCTAAAGTACGCATGCTCTTTGGGCGCAGAAAAAAAGCCTTTATGCATACTGTGTGTTTATGAGGACGCTTTTGGTCAGCAAATGTAGGTGTGTGTTTATGCAGACTGTGCTTTTATGAAGTGTGCTTTTATGAAGTGTGCTTTTATGAAGTGTACTTTTATGAAGTGTAATTTTATGAAGTGTAATTTTATGAAGTGTAATTTTATGAAGTGTACTTTTTTATGAAGTGTGCTTTTATGAAGTGTGCTTTTATGAAGTGTTCTTTTCTGAAGTGTACTTTTATGAAGTGTGCTTTTATGAAGTGTGCTTTTATGAAGTGTTCTTTTATGAAGTGTGCTTTTATGAAGTGTTCTTTTATGAAGTGTGTTTTTATGAAGTGTTCTTTTATGAAGTGTTCTTTTATGAAGTGTGCTTTTATGAAGTGTGCTTTTATGAAGTGTGCTTTTATGAAGTGTGCTTTTATGAAGTGTTCTTTTCTGAAGTGTACTTTTATGAAGTGTGCTTTTATGAAGTGTGTTTTTATGAAGTGTGCTTTTATGAAGTGTGTTTTTATGAAGTGTGCTTTTATGAAGTGTGTTTTTATGAAGTGTACTTTTATGAAGTGTGTTTTTATGAAGTGTGTTTTTATGAAGTGTGCTTTTATGAAGTGTGCTTTTATGAAGTGTGCTTTTTTATGAAGTGTGTTTTTATGAAGTGTGCTTTTATGAAGTGTGTTTTTATGAAGTGTACTTTTATGAAGTGTGCTTTTATGAAGTGTGCTTTTATGAAGTGTGCTTTTATGAAGTGTGCTTTTATGAAGTGTTCTTTTCTGAAGTGTTCTTTTATGAAGTGTGCTTTTATGAAGTGTGCTTTTATGAAGTGTGCTTTTATGAAGTGTGCTTTTATGAAGTGTGCTTTTATGAAGTGTTCTTTTATGAAGTGTACTTTTATGAAGTGTGCTTTTATGAAGTGTGCTTTTATGAAGTGTGTTTTTATGAAGTGTGCTTTATGTACTTTTATGAAGTGTACTTTTATGAAGTGTGCTTTTATGAAGTGTACTTTTATGAAGTGTACTTTTATGAAGTGTGCTTTTATGAAGTGTGCTTTTATGAAGTGTGCTTTTATCCAGCGACTACTGTATTATGTTTTCAGTAAGAATGACCAAGTAGCTCAGTCGGTAGAGTGTCTGGCCATCACCCAGGTGGCCCGAGTCTGAGTGCTGCCGACCCAGCAGCGAAATGGGTACCGTAGCCATCAAGTCTATTCAACCTCGGTGAAAGTAAGAGCGGCACGGAAAGCAATGGCAAACTGCCACGTTATATACCGCTATAAACCGCTATATACCGCTATAAACCGCTATATACCGCTATATACCGCTATATACCGCTATAAACCGCTATATACCGCTATAAACCGCTATAAACCGCTATATACCGCTATATACCGCTATATACCGCTATATACCGCTATATACCGCTATACCACCGTTATATACCGCTATAAACCGCTATATACCGCTATATACTGCTATAAACCGCTATAAACCGCTATAAACCGCTATATACCGCTATATACTGCTATATACCGCTATATACCGTATGCCGAAATCAATCATAACTCTACTCCTGGTTACTCTACGCTCAACTCTGAGCCTGCGATTTACTTCACTTGAGAATGATCATACTTTATTTTTGTCTCATGAAACAATAGATAAGTGGATGGGTTGAAAGTGGATACATACTGATGGGCAATGTATATGTATTGATAATAATAAGTCTACAGAGACAACATCATGTACACCTACTTCTACATGTAAATTAGCCTAGAAAACCTGTTGCAGCTAAGTTCAACTTAGTTTAAAATCAAAGCTTAGTCTGTTAACATTATTGATCAATTAAAAACTAAGCAAAAGAAAACCCCGACCCAACTAGCTCTGTTTACTCTAACATGGTCTGAAAACTAGAAAGTGTATTTAAATAATATTAAACAGGCTGTGTCTCTGGAGTGTAAAATAAGGCCTGAACCAATGATATTTTGATTACCGCCATACATTTCAAAATTTCTATATATAAAGCATATTTTGATTCTAGAAGATCTATATCAAATCATAGAAAATGTTTTCAATTGAACAATAAAAAAGTGAAAAACTAATAATAAAAGAATCTGTCTATTCACTTTAAACAGGAACTGGATTGGTGTGAGTGTTTTATTAGATGTAACAATAAAACGATACAGCAACGTTTTATTACTATATGATTTTTCAGAAAAGCAAATAATAATGGCGTTCCAATCAACAGGTGGGGTTGTTGGCCGAGTGGGTAGGCTGCCGGACTGGGGATCATGAGGTCCTGAGTTCGAATCCTGGACAGTTAATTCAAAGAAACAAATCTGGCAAAGCTAGGTCCGATGTTGTGTTGATTGGGAAAGACATTTAACACACATTTTCCCCACTCTACCCAGGTGCAAATAGTAATAGTAATAGTAGAGCATTTGTATAGTGCCTTTCACCAAAACCTCAAGGCGCTTTACATTACAATTTCAAATATACTTAACAACAACAACAAAAAAGATACATTCATATTTCAATGTTGCATTCCAAACACACTCTCACTAATAAGGCATTATTAAAATTGGGCATCGTATACATTTTAATTGAATTATTTACAGAAGGTATTCTCTAATAAAAAGTGTTTTTAGTTTTTTTTAAAAAGATTTCAAGACTGGTTGCAAGTCTCACAGATGGAGGTAAAACATTCCATAGTTTTAGTCCAATTTTGCCAAAATTTCTATCTCCGAAACGTTTCAAGTGAGTTTTTGTAATTGTCAATAATTTAGAATTTTGAGATCTTAGCGCACAAGGCGGTTCATATGGGAACCGCAGATCTTGAATGAAGATTGGGGCAGCAGACTGCAGTGATTTGTAACAAGGAAGACAAATCTTGTAATCGATTCTTCCCTTACTGGAAGTCAGTGAAGGGCTTTCAACAAATCTGTGAAACTATTGTCGAATCTGGTCTTCCCAATAACCAACCTTGCCGCACAATTTTGTATCCTTTGGAGCTTTCTTATCCTAGTATCTGTGGGGCCCGCAAAAAGAGAGTTGCAATTGTCCATTCGGGGCAGAACTAGGGACACAACAAGCGTTTTGATAGTTGAAAGCATAGATTTCGTGTGTGAAATATTGTGCAGCTCAATGTACATTATTTTTACAGTGTGCTCAATTTGGTGGTTCATCAAGAAAGACTTCCAGGCTTTTGGTCGAATTTGAAAAGGATACGATTACGTTAGCAATATTAATGGATTCCAGGTCTATCTTTTTTAAGATTTTGAGTCCGTGGAACATAAACGAACCTCAGTTGTTTCCTCGTTTAGCTTAAGTTTATTTTTTGCCATCCATGATTTGATAGATAGACTGCACCTTCCAATGTTCACTTTGAGTAAGTCAAGTTGTTCTAGAGATACATCTTTATAAAGCTGGGTATCATCTGCATACATGTGATGATGGGTGATGCTTTCTAATGACTTGACTCATAAAATCGGGCCGAGAACAGAACCTTGGGGGACACCAAGGAATTGTTCAGCTGCTGATGGAGACAGATTGGGTTCTACCTGTAAGATAGGATTCAAACCAATCCAGGACAGTGCATGTGATGCCAAATTTGAAGCAGTCAGGGACAACGTCTGTCTTAAGAGAATAATTAAATATGTCTGTAATGAATGGAGCTATGCGGGCGAGACATTTCAACGGAAGATTTGTGGGAATCGGGTCAAGGGGACATGATTTTGGTTGGATGATAGAATCAAATTTGAGACTTCTGAGACAGATAAACATCTCTAAAAACAGTAAACAGAGAGCGATCATAATTTTCCATGAATGAATGGCTCAATATCAGAATCAGAAGAGATCTCGTCATGATGGTCTAAATCTTATCTAATTTTAGAGACTATCCATAACGAATTGGCCAAAACGCTGGTGAAAACATTGTGGGAAGAGGTGACACATTGGAGATTCCTTTCAAATATCTTCTTGGTGCTTTTACATTGAGTTATTTTCTCTTCCATGTAGTTTCTTTTTTCATTGACTATTATTTCTTTCAACCGATTGACTCTGCCTCCCAACCGTCTTTCAGCAGCTCTTTGATATTGCTTAGCTGTTATTAATATTACTCTGTCTGTGAGCCGTTGCGTCGATGGTCTCTCATTGACTGACCTTTTCCTGAGAGGTGCGTGCTTGTCTACGGCATCTTTCAGAACAGCCTTGTACAGTTCAGCTTGAACTACATTTTGTATGTCACTCATTTCAAAAAGACTATCCTGGATTGTTTGAGTGAATTTATGGGTGTCGATGTCTTCGCTATTTCTAGAGACAATCGATTTCATCTAGGTATATAATTTCAGTGTGTCAATGCAGAATGTGATGACGAAATGGTAGGACTTGAGAGGGCGGCCGGACAGTATTATGTCATTTGTTACGACCCAGTTGAGCGTATGTCCAAGTGAGTGTGTTGGTGAGTCGATGATTTTGTGTACTTGGAGATTGGCGAGTAAGGTTGCCATGTGTCCTGTGTTAGCGTCGTTTCGTTTGTCAAAGTGGATATTAAAGTCACCAAGATGAACGAAGCGATTTGATGTCGTTGTGGTGTTGTCGATGAGGTCGGCATACTCTTTTAAAAACAATGTATGTGTTATTTTATTGAATATGGAGGGAGGGGGTGATAAATACACACAGAAGCTCTAAAATTTCAAAAGAGTTGAAGGTGTGCGTCTGTTCTTGGATTTTGATGGCACATGTTTTTCCTTGTAAACAAGGCAAATGCCTTCGCTACGCCCGTGACCTCTCGGCCGGCTGTGACGCCTGTAGCCACATGGGGTCACTCCTTGCTTAATTACCTCATCCCCATCATCAAAGAGCCATCTCTCCGTGATGAAAACGATATCAGGCCGCGTGTCTGTGGTGAGGTCGTGGACAAGTGTCACTTTATTTTTTAGCGATTGGCCATTAAAATACATCGCCCTTACGGGGTCATTGAGCGTTGTATGTCTGTGGTTTGGTGGTTGGTTTGTGATTATTGTCGTGTCTGCTTGTTCTTGTTGTCTGTCTGTGTTTTGGTGGTTGGTTTGTGATTCTGGTCGTGTCTGCTTGTTGTCTGTCTGTATTTTGATGGTTGGTTTGTGATTCTGGTCGTGTCTGCTTGTTGTGTGTCTGTGTTTTGGTGGTTGGTTTGTGATTCTGGTCGTGTCTGCTTGTTGTCTGTCTGTATTTTGGTGGTTGGTTTGTGATTCTGGTCGTGTCTGCTTGTTGTCTGTCTGTGTTTTGGTGGTTGGTTTGTGATTCTGGTCGTGTCTGCTTGTTGTGTGTCTGTGTTTTGATGGTTGGTTTGTGATTCTGGTCGTGTCTGCTTGTTGTGTGTCTGTGTTTTGGTGGTTGGTTTGTGATTCTGGTCGTGTCTGCTTGTTGTGTGTCTGTGTTTTGGTGGTTGGTTTGTGATTCTGGTCGTGTCTGCTTGTTGTCTACTAGGTTTCTCTGGTCTCGAAGCAGTTTGGGGCGTGGGGAGAAGGGACGGCGGAGAGCGACACCCTGCATGTACGGGCATTTACACTCACCAGCCCGTGTACCCCTTGGGCGATGCTTTGACTGGGTTCTTGGTTGAAATTGTAATTATAATTCTTAGGTCTATTATTGTAGCAAGTTTGATAGGACGGAAATGGTTGTTGGTATTGGTGGTACATGTAGTTGTTACTTTGATGACTTCACACCAGACCGGCGAGGCTCAATATGGCTGAGGTGAGAACAATCGAATCCATTCCAAAATGAGAGAAGTACAAATTAAAAGTTCAAATTGAAGGATAAATATTTGATAAAAATCGGTCACAACTATGTCAAATCACAGGCAAGTTGATATAAACTTTGATGCACTATAAAAGCTATGTAGGTAATCCACGAAACAGGTTTTAAAAATCCAAACTGTAAGAGCGAAGCAAACAAGCGGCCGGTGAGGCGCAACAAGCAATATAGAAGATCAAATGGGTACAACTACAAGCTCTAGCTTGGGAGTAAAATCCTGCGTCAGATTAGCGTCCTGTCCGGGAGGTGACTGTAATTATCATCACCTGTTCCGCTTCACACTGTTGAAACCGGGATAAGCTCCGGCTCTATGGGCCATTAACGGTTCTGAAGGAACTTTATTTACTTTCAAGCAACAGTATCAAAATGTATTTTCAATGGACGCTGTTTTCGTGTTTGGGATAGACTGCTGGCAAGACAGTGTCGCTTGATGGAAAGATTCAATCAACCTCAGCAACTTCATTTCTGTTTAAATGTGTTATAAATTAGTTACATTAAATTGAAGACATATTTTTCTGATTTTGTGTGTGGATAAAGCAAAAAGAAACGCGAAGACCAAAAAAAAAAAGAAGAAAAGTCATCTTCTCTGACACGTGTATAAACTTTGTCAATCTTCTTAAAGCACTAACACATGTATAAATGTTATCAATCTTCTTAAAGCAAGCAATTTGTTTCCAATTAACTAAGAACCAAACGACCAATTGTCTGTGGAGACAGAAAGGACAAGTCTACCAAAGAAAACAACAGACCTAGACATTTCAGTTTCAGTTTCAGTTTAAGTTTGGTCAGGCTACACACATACACACATACACACATACACAGGCTACACACATACAGACATACACAGGCTACACACACACACATGCTACACACATGTACATACACAGGCTACACGCACACACAGGCTACACACATACACACATACACAGGCTACACACATGTACACATACACAGGCTACACACATACACACATACACAGGCTACACACATGTACACATACACATGCTACACACATACACACATACACAGGCTACACGCACACACAGGCTACACACATACACACATACACAGGCTACACACATGTACACATACACAGGCTACACGCACACACAGGCTACACACATACACACATACACAGGCTACACGCACACACATGCTACACACATACACACATACACAGGCTACACGCACACACAGGCTACACATGTACACATACACAGGCTACACGCACACACATGCTACACACATACACAGGCTACACGCACACACATGCTACACACATACACACATACACAGGCTACACACACACACATGCTACACACACACACACATACACAGGCTACACATATACACAGGCTATACGCACACACAGGCTACACACATACACACATACACAGGCTACACACATACACACATATACAGGCTACACACATACACACATACACAGGCTACACACATACACACATATACAGGCTACACACATACACACATATACAGGCTACACACATACACACATATACAGGCTACACACATACACACATATACAGGTTACACACATACACACATATACAGGCTACACACATACACACATATACAGGCTACACACATACACACATATACAGGCTACACACATACACACATATACAGGCTACACACATACACACATATACAGGCTACACACATACACACATATACAGGCTACACACATACACACATACACAGGCTACACACATACACACATATACAGGCTACACACATACACACATACACAGGCTACACACATACACACATATACAGGTTACACACACACACACATATACAGGCTACACACATACACACATATACAGGCTACACACATACACAGGCTACACGCACACACAGGCTACACACATGTACACATACACAGATTACACACTTACACAGGCTACACACATGTACACATACACAACCATCACCGTTCACATTGTGTGATGCCAAAACAAAGATTTAAAAAAGTGAAGGGAAGGAGGGAGAGAGTTGAAGAAGAAATTAAGAAAAGATGAGAGTAATACCTAGAACTAGAAGGGATTATGAATAATAGGAGGAAGGGGAAATAGTCTGAAGTAAAAGGGGGGGGGGGTGTGGCGAAAAATGAGGTGAAAGAAAAGTGATAAAGTAGTGATACAAAGAGAGAACGACAGACAGACAGAGACTAAGTGAGAGAGAGAGAGAGAGAGAGAGAGAGAGAGAGAGAGAGAGAGAGAGAGAGAGAGAGAGAGAGAGAGAGAGAGAGAGAGAGAGAGAGAGAGAGAGAGAGAGAGAGAGAGAGAGAGAGAGAGAGAGAGAGAGAGAGAGAGAGAGAGAGAGAGAGAGAGAGAGAGAGACCGAGACAGAGAAGGGTGTCATACTCATAGTTATACATGTTGAGTTCATGGTGATGACAATGACATAGAAGAAGGAATTGAGAGTGAATATGACAAGTGAGTGTCATTGTGTATCCCGTAACTCTCCCCTGAGAGATGTGGGGGTGTTGCACTCTCGTCTGTTGCACCAGTTTCTTCCACTCTTCTTGTTCTTCTGAGAAGTGGGGAAAGAGAAAAGAAACTACTCGAACAGAGAGGGTATGAAGTATAATGTAGAAAATGCACCAACAGCTGGTGGAAACATGCAATGTAATTATTAAGAGAGAGGGTATGAAGTATAATGTAGAAAATGCACCAACAGCTGTTGAAAACATGCAATGCAATTGTTAACAATAACACTGACAGAGTACGACATGTATGTAACTCATTGACAAAAACAACAACAATAGAACGTAGTCTAGGATAGGAAAAGGCCAGCAATTCGAATCGAGGCACAATGAAAGCTTATCAACACAGCAATCAGTAAGACAAACAACAATCAATAATGAATAATGAGTTCATGGTGATAATAATAATAATAATAATAATAATAATAATAATAATAATAATAATAATAATAATAATAATAATAATAATAATAATAATAATAATAATAATAATAATAATTGTGATAATACTTTATTGATCCAAAGAAGGAAATTACATTGTGTTCCTCATAGAAAAGGTTAAAAACCATAATAATTATTCATCGTTAAAATTGCTAAACGTTAATGCAGTAATATAATAAAGCAAGAATATCAGTATGACATTAATGACAAATACATGACAGAAATGTGTAAGATGTACACCCTCACCTTCTCATTATTTGTAAACAGTCAATGATGTCTGCGCCAAGTGGATGAGTTTCGTCATCAGTGATGTCAGACAGTAATTCAGGGTTGCCAAGCGTCCCGCATTTTTTGGAACAGTCCCGCATTACCGTCGTCCGTCCCGCATTTTTTGGAACAGTCCCGCATTACCGTCGTCCGTCCCGCATTTTTCGGAACAGTCCCGCATTACCGTCGTCCGTCCCGCATTTTTTGGAACAGTCCCGCATTACCGTCGTCCGTCCCGCATTTTTTGGGAACAGTCCCGCACACGCGTCGCCGGTCACGTAAATCTGACTTTCTCAACCGTTTAACTGTCAATGAAAAACCCACGTTGTACAACTAACCTTGCCATAATAATATTATGTACCTGATTATGCACCTGATGTACTCTCTCTCTCTCTCTCTCTCTCTCTCTCTCTCTCTCTCTCTCTCTCTCTCTCTCTCTCTCTCTCTCTCTCTCTCTCTCTCTCTCATAATACACGAATTAATATTAAATAGAGAACATCGCGATCAGTGCAGACGCATGTAACATTGTGTTTGGGACATGCAGCCCTCACTAGTATTAATAGTAATTATGCTCTGAGACTAATACTACAGAAATATTTCAGGGGGCGGGGGGGGGGCTTCTTCTACCACTACGCTACATGATTTTTTTCAAGGTCGCACGTGATAACCAGTATTACTAGACGTGAGCGCTATTCACATACATAGGTTTTGAGCCATGGGTGAAAGTGAAGTTTCCGTGATTTCAGTAAGTAGCCTAAGGAAGTGAAGTTCTTTTCAGGACATTGCGACCCACAGCGCTGGGGCTTCGGCCATCTTCAGGCTCAGGCCGGGGCTTGTCCCAACTTCTCCTGGACAGGCTGTTACTGCTAACCTGACGTAGATCTTAACTCTCAAGCTAGTGATTGTACCTATTTGCACCTGTGTCGAGTGGGGACAGTGCGTGTGTTGTACCTTCCCAAGGAACTCAACGTTGGAACTAGCTTTGCTCGTGATCCTAAATCTGACAGCCTAACCACTCGGCCACCGACACCTCACTTCCCAGATTTGTGCTTATCTTATAATTGACATTAACTCTCTCAAACCAGTCGGGACCATAAAGGGAGAGTACTCACACAAAATCAGATACGCCGATTTTTTATGCAAGTCGATCGTTTAGTCAAGATCCTTTGAACATCGACTTGCGTCATTCCGTGTATTGAATCAAACTACTAGCCCTTGCTTTCAATAGAACCCATCACCAGCCCTTCTGAAGGCTTAGAAATCAGCTACAACTGTCGCTCTGGCCAACTCTGCCAAGCACAGATTGTAGACCAAAAGTATTTATTTAATTTAATTAAAAAACTGTGAGAGTGAGAGAACATTTCAGTAAAGACTGTGATAGAATTATAGTGAAGACGCCTACTGCTAGTCATACATGTATAACTTTCTCCTTCAGTTTATACTGTAATTAATCTTTGGACATTGGAGGTGTGGCTTATAGAAGTATATGCTTCATTCCATATTGATGCTTTGAGTCTAATCTAAATAAGACTCTATATTGTTTGTCATTCATATTGATTTTATGTCCTTGGTATGTCCTAGCTACTTCTAAAACTGAAATCAGAGCAAAATCTAGAAAGTTATATTTAAATTAAAACAAAGGTTAGTGGTAGCTAGGTATGGGAATGAGACTGTGCGCGTGTCTATGAATTTATCAAATATCAAATTTGTCAGTCTCACTGTCCCTCGTTTCACCTTTCAATGTCCCTCATTTTGACTTTCAAACTTGGCAAACCTGATGTCAGTCAGGGTTTTTTTTATTATACGCTGTTCATAAACTGTGTTAAATGAGTCATGTGTGTTCCCAACCAGCCCACCTGCCTTTCTGATCACCTTGTCGAGTCTCCTCCTATCAAATTTAGTTATGTTCCCACCCCGACTAAGAAGCCCAACGAGCAACACAGAATCTATGATTGACGAATAGACCATCTGCAATAGGTGTGTATCGACATGAAAAGATCTCATTTTTCTTATCCAATAAAGCCGTGCGTTTGTTTTCATGATGTTGTCTGTGTTCTCAGTCCAACTCAGTGTTTTATCAATAATTATTCCTAAATACTGAAAAACGACAATTAGTGACAACTCCAGCAATAAAGACAGAACAAACACGTGACATTTCGGGTATAACCCTTCGTCAGACAACAAACGAGCATTATCTAGAATCTAGATCTAAACACTAATTAAGGCATCACACAATGTGATGTCAGAAGAATACCAGAAATGAGGAAGAAAGAAAGAAAAAGACGGTGATGATAAGAAGAATGAGTAGAAGGGAAAGTGAAGAATATATAGGAGCGAAAATAGAAGATTCAGATCTAGAATCAAACAAAAATATGAAAATAAGTAAGCAATAAAAGGCGAGAGAGGGAGAGAGAGAAGAGAGAGAGAGAGAGAGAGAGAGAGAGAGAGAGAGAGAGAGAGAGAGAGAGAGAGAGAGAGAGAGAGAGAGAGAGAGAGAGAGAGAGAGAGAGAGAGAGAGAGAGAGAGAGAGAGAGAGAGAGAGAGAGAGAGAGAGAGAGAGAGAGAGGAGAGAGAGAGAGAGAGAGAGAGAGAGAGAGAGAGAGAGAGAGAGAGAGAGAGAGAGAGAGAGAGAGAGAGAGAGAGAGAGAGAGAGAGAGAGAGAGAGAGAGAGAAGAGAGAGAGAGAGAGAGAGAGAGAGAGAGAGAGAGAGAAGAGAGAGAGAGAGAGAGAGAGAAGAAGAGAGAGAGAGAGAGAGAGAGAGAGAGAGAGAGGTGTGAGTATGGGAAACAAGAACGAAAGAAGAGGATAAGACTAGATCTATATCTCACTGGGTCTAGAAAGAAGAAATGATCGAGAATTAATGAAAGGTATGATGACTGGGGAGGGCCCAATTTTATTTTTTCCGGAAATCAATTATCATTTCTTTAGTTTTTGAAACATTAAGTTCAAGATAGTTTTGGTCGCACCAGCTCACAAAATTGTCTACTTCATTTAAATAATTATTGTCATTGTCATTAATCACAAGTCCGATTTCACCAGCATCGTCCGCATATTTGTCTACGATGACGTCGTCATGTTTGGATCTGCTGTCTGCGGTATACAGGGAGAAGAGAAACGGGGATAATACCATACCCTGGGGAGCACCGGCATTAGTATATAATGTGTCAGAAATTAGGTCAACGAGAGGTTTAGTTTGATTTTCTAAGAGAAAGGGGAAGGTGAACGCCACATTTTGACAAATTATGGCCGCGGAGGTAATCTTAAATCCAAAGTACGGTGCTGGCATTAATATTCATTTTAAGGAGCTTTTCAGCATGTGTGGTTGGATGGTGTTAAATGCACTAGAAAAATCGTAAAACATAATTCGAATAGAACTGCCTTTTTTTCTCAAGATGTGAGCAAATAGAATTTAATACATCTAACAAAGCATCATCAACAGATATATGTTTCCTATATGCAAACTGCAAAGGATTGATAAAAGTGTCAACTAAGATTTGTAATGCGCAAAGAACTACTTTTTGAAATATTTTCATAGGATATGCTGTTACTGCTATAGGGCGGATGTCATTCATGTTAGTAACAGGTTTCTTGTTTGGGAATGGGACAATACACGGGTTTTCTAAATACTAGGGATGACACACTGAGACAATACATGAGGTTTTCTAAATACTAGGGATGACACACTGGGACAATACACGAGGTTTTCCAAATACTGGGATGACACACTGGGACAATACACGAGGTTTTCTAAATACTAGAGATGACACACTGGGACAATACTCGAGGTTTTCCATACTAGGGATGACACACTGGGACAATACTCGAGGTTTTCCATATACTAGGGATGACACACTGGGACAATACTCGAGGTTTTCCATATACTAGAGATGACACACTGGGACAATACTCGAGGTTTTACAAATACTAGAGATGACACACTGAGACAATACACGAGGTTTTTCAAATAGTAGACATACTGAGACAATACACGAGGTTTCCAAATACTAGGGGACATACTGGGACAATACACGAGGTTTTCCAATTACTTGGGATGACACACTGGGACAATGACATACATCATGTATTATAAATGCAACAGAAAACAGAACTCAATTGTTAGACGCAGGTTTTAAGGACTTTGGGCTGAACACCAACGGGGCCACTCGCTTTATTTGGGTTAACCATTTTCAGGATGACATAGAAGAAGGAATTGTGAGTGGATGTGACAAGTTAATGTCATTGTGTATCCCGTAATCCTCCTCCTGAGAGATGTGGGGGTGTTGCATTCTCGTCTGTTGCACCAGTTTCTTCCACTGTTCTTGTTCTTGTTCGTGTTCTTGTTCGTGTTCTTGTTCTTGTTCGTGTTCTTGTTCTTGTTCTTCTTGTTCTTTTTATTCTTGTTCTTGTTCTTGTTCTTGTTCTTCTTGTTCTTGTTCTTGTTGTTCTTCTCTCTTCTTCTTCTTCTTCTTCTTCTTCTTCTTCTTCTTCTTCTTCTTCTTCTTCTTCTTCTTCTTCTTCTTCTTCTTCTTCTTCTTCTTCTTCTTCTTCTTCTTCTTCTTCTTCTTCTTCTTCTTCTTCTTCTTCTTCTTCTTCTTCTTCATGTCGGTAAAAAATCTCGGTTTTGAAGGACCAATACATAGTTACAGCTTTTGTTGTCCTAATAAGTTGATATTAGTCTCCTAAAAGTGTCAATGTTAGTGGAATCGATGGTATCTTGACTCAATGACTGTGAGAGTTCCAGATACGGGTAGCAGATGGGAAAAAACGAGTGCAGATGGTTTGGGTCTCGGAGAGGGCCTTCCCTGTCCATTCCATGATACTCTTCCCATTTGTTTTCTCCGATCTCCTTCTTCTCCTTGTTCTCGCAGGGTTGCCTTGTAAGATGAGTTTGGGACGGCCATTTTGATCTTGTAGCATGGCCGTAACACGCCAACTGCCCTCTATTCACAACCATCAACAGATCTACATAGTGTTCGCTGTGTTTCACTTGCAGGACTCTTCTCCTCACTTCTTCTTCTTTGCTAATATGATTTCTATAAGACATGCCTTAGAGGTTTCTGCAACATTGCATTTCAGCTGCTCGTATTTTCCTTTTGAAACTGTTCGCACATGGAAGTCTGGAGAAAGATCCTTTCAGGCATCTAAACTCATTACACTGGAAGGTAAAATGGGAAGTGGTGTGATCAATAAATAAATAAATAATTTTACTTTGTAGATCTGCAGCTGTGAGAGTCAACGATTCACAGGCGTATAACTATAAGAGGATGGATATGACTGTTGAGTAGAGGATGGATATGAATGGATATGACTGTTGAGTAGAGGATGGATATGACTGTTGAATAGAAGATGGATAGGCAAGTTGGAGTAGAAAATGGATAGGGATGTTGAGTAGAGGATGGATATGACTGTTGAGTAGAGGATGGATATGACTGTTGAGTAGTGGATGGATATGACTGTTGAGTAGAGGATGGATATGACTGTTGAGTAGAGGATGGATAGGACTGTTGAATAGAAGATGGATAGGCAAGTTGAGTAGAAAATGGATAGGGATGTTGAGTAGAGGATGGATAGGACTGTTGAGTAGAGGATGGATAGAGGCATGTTGAGTAGAGGATGGATAGGACTGTTGAGTAGAGGATGGATAGGACTGTTGAGTAGAGGATGGATAGGTATGTTGAGTAGAGGATGGATAGGCATGTTGAGTAGAGGATGGATAGGACTGTTGAGTAGAGGATGGATAGGACTGTTGAGTAGAGGATGGATAGGCATGTTGAGTAGAGGATGGATAGGCATGTTGAGTAGAGGATGGATAGGACTGTTAAGTACAGGATGGATAGGCATGTTGAGTAGAGGATGGATAGGCATGTTGAGTAGAGGATGGATATGACTGTTGAGTAGAGGATGCATAGGCATGTTGAGTAGAGGATGGATAGGCATCTTGAATAGAGGATGGATAGGCATGTTGAGTAGAGGATGCATAGGACTGTTGAGTACAGGATGGATAGGCATGTTGAGTAGAGGATGGATATGACTGTTGAGTACATGATGGATAGGCATGTTGAGTAGAGGATGCATAGGACTGTTGAGTAAAAGATGGATAGGCATGTTGAGTAGAGGATGGATAGGCATGTTGAGTAGAGGATGGATAGGACTGTTAACTAGACGATGGATATGAATGTTGAGTAGAGGATGGATAGGACTGTTGAGTAGAGGATGGATAGGATTGTTAAGTAGAGGATGGATAGGAATGTTAAGTAGAAGATGGATAGGACTGTTGAGTAGAGGATGGATAGACATGTTGAGTAGAGGATGGATAGGCATGTTGAGTAGAGGATGGATAGGACTGTAGAGATGGATAGGACTGTTAAGTAGAGATGGATAGGACTGTTGACTAGAAGATGGATATGACTGTTGAGTAGAGGATGGATAGGACTGTTAAGTAGATGGATATGACTGTTAAGTAGAGGAGGATGGATAGGATTGTTGAGTAGAGGATGGATGGATAGGACTGTTAAGATAGAGGATGGATAGGACTGTTTGAGTGGAGATTGATATGACTGTTGAGTAGAGGATGGATAGGACTGTTGAGTGACTGTTAGGTAGGATGGATAGGACTGTTGAGTAGATGATAGATAGGACTGTTAAATAGAGGATGGATAGGACTGTTGAGTAGATTGATATGATTGTTAAGTAGAGGATGGATAGGACTAAGGGATGGATAGGACTGTTAAGAAGAGGATGGATAGGACTGTTTAGAGGATGGATAGGAGTGTTAAATAGAGGATGGATAGGACTGTTGAGTAGAGGATGGATAGGACTGTTAAATAGAGGATGGATAGGACTGTTAAATAGAGGATGGATATGACTGTTAAATAGAGGATGGATAGGACTGTTAAGTAGAGGATGGATAGGACTGTTAAGTAGAGGATGGATAGGACTGTTAAGTAGAGAATGGATAGGACTGTTAAGTAGATGGGATAGACTGTTAAGTAGAGGATGGATAGGACTGTTAAGTAGAGGGATGGATAGGACTGTTAAGTAGAGGATGGATAGGACTGTTATGATAGGATTGAGTAGAGGATGGATAGGAGTGTTAAATAGAGGATGGATAGGACTGTTAAATAGAGGATGGATAGGACTGTTGTTAGGGATGGATAGGACTGTTAAGAGGATGGATAGGACTGTTGAGTAGAGGATGGATAGGACTGTTAAATGGAGAGTTAAATGATGGATATGACTGTTAAGTAGAGGATTGATAGGACTGTTAAGTAGAGGATGGATAGGACTGTTAAGTAGAGGATGCATAGGACTGTTAAGTAGAGGATGGATAGGACTGTTAAGTAGAGGATAGATATGACTGTTGAGTAGAGGATGGATAGGAGTGTTAAGTAGAGGATGGATAGGACTGTTGAGTAGAGGATAGATATGGCTGTTGAGTAGAGGATGCATAGGACTGTTAAGTAGGGGATGGATAGGACTGTTAAGTAGAGGATGGATAGGACTG
>JAXRKP010000419.1:297500-307500 GCA_037039925.1 Doris montereyensis
TCATTTCAACAGGAATGGTAATAGAGCGTATGTCATTGGGGGTATCAGGATGTTTGAGCCGCAGTGCTGTTAAGAAAAACAACTAAGACGTAGGAAAAACTCGACTAAACTCAAAGGGAAAACTAAACCGACTAACCGTAGTCAAAATAAGTTTTAAGGCTTTCAATGCTTTTTCTGTCTTGTCCTTGCACTTATTCACTAACCAAACATTACCATTGTTTGTAATCGAACTAATCTTCTTTTTTAGATCCTTTCCTTATTCCATGTTATTTTACATCTTTCTTGTTCATACACACACATATATGTACCCTTATGTTCACATTGTTTGTGAACTTCCTCACTTCCTGTCAGCAAAATCTTGGACACTCAATAAGCTACTAGTACTTGTAGGCCTACTACTTAGTTGACTTGATGGCGTTACAGTTACAGTTACAACTTACATCATTCTTGCCTGGGCATGGCACTGACAGCTTACCGTACTTACTTTGGGTTTTTTTACACCGTGCTGTGAGTGTGAGCCTTTCTATTTTCTATTTAGTTGTTATCATGTATGAAAGTGAAAGAAAATATGTTTTCTCGTTACAATAGCATGACAACCTCCCCACCCCCACCCCTGGTGGTCTTTATAAATTGGAAGTAATTACCGTTACATATTGTGTTGAAATATGAAGATCAGCTTCATTGCAAAATATATGTTCATCTTTGAAAGTATGACCGAACATCGCATGACAAGTTTTTGAGTTCCTTCCTCTGCCTCTGCTTCTGTTCCCTTCGTCTATTTCTCGGTCTGTCTTTCTGTCTCTGTCTGTTTGTCTGCTTGTTTGTTTGTCTGTATGTCTGTCTCTCTCTCTCTCTCTCTCTCTCTCTCTCTCTCTCTCTCTCTCTCTCTCTCTCTCTCTCTCTCTCTCTCTTCTCTCTCTCTCTCTCTCTCTCTCTCTCTCTCTCTCTCTCTCTCTCTCTCTCTCTCTCTCTCTCTCTCTCTCTCTCTCTCTCTCTCTCTCTAATCAATCACAAATTCCACAATGTTCCACAACGCCGATTTTGGTAAACGTTTAGTTGTGAGTTCGTAGACATGACATGAACATGTTTCAACAATAAAACAATAGAAAGCAATTAGTTTGATTTCAAATGCCATCAATCCTGGACTACTATTATCAGAGCCTAGATAAGCGAGAGGTGAAACTGTTGGCATCATGATCAACACCGCGTAATCAGTCTCCCGCTTGACAACCCAAATAGGAATGGTAAACACGCTGAACAATGGTGGCTAATAGAAGCACACATAGCCGATGGTGCTCTAGGATAAATTGCTCAAATTCCAAAAATAAAAACCATATTTGCCCCTTTTTTCATTTCCTCTTTTTTAATTTTTCCTTAATAGAAAAAAGGGAGAGAAAAAGATATATCGCCATGTTAAATGATCCACGTGGTATTGCTTATATTATATTTATATTATGGCTTGATAAGAGTAGCCCGAGAAAAGAGGACAATTCTAGATCTAGATCTATTTTTAAAACAGTAACGTCTACGGGCTAAAGATCTAGCCTACTCGCTCAAGATTGCTCGGTCAAAGGATGAGCTCAGATTTTATTCTCATTTTAGTGCTAGGCTTGAGTCTATAAAAAACAAAAACAACAGAAAACGAAAGAAAGGATAATGAATTTATCGTTCAACACGCAGATAGTGTAACGTTTAAAGACATTTAAAATTTTTTTCTCTTTTGCTCATTCCTTGTTTTATTTGTCTAAGAATTTATGTTGAAAACGATTTCAAAAGGGGCAGAATGATGAAGAAAGAAACTTAAATTGTTCGCTTTACAGAGATGGAATCAATGGGTGATCAATACCAGAAGGAAAGGAGGTAGAAGAGAAAGAAGAGGAAAAAGAACACAAACAAGAACAAGAAGAGCAAGAACAAGAAAAACAAGAAGAAGAAATAGAAAAAGTATTATCTTACCTGCGAAGTCGCGGGAATTACTTACTAGTAAATATATAAATAAATAAATAAATGAGTAATAAATAAATATGAAAATGAATAGATAAATAAACTACACAAACTTAATTAATTGATTTAATCGTCGGGAGGGGGGCGGGGAGTTAGTGGTCCAATGAGAGAGAGTTTGTAGTCTCTCTGCTATTAATTACTCTTTCCTGCCTTAATCAACTCTTTTGTTTACCAACACCATTCCTATCTATACAGTAGTTCTGCCAAAATGCACGGTCCATGGGTACGTTTTGGCGAAGGTGCATTTTGACCGAGTCAAAGGCCATGACCATTACTGTGTATTTACGTTGCCATTCTTGTTTGGAAATACATGTAAACTCTCTTTTTTGTTTTGGTTGTTGTTTGTGGTTTGTTTGTTTGTTATTCGCTGGTTTGAGGACAAGACCCAATAGACCTTCTCGTAGATCTATTACATTCTTCTCTCACTGAAGACTACAACAAGGGGTGGTGATGGTGAAGGCATTCAGCAACAATATTGTGTTTTTAATCGTTTGGCACGCGTGCCATACAGTACAGAGTACGATCTCCGTGGGTAAAGTATAGGCGACACAAGACCTTTCTCAGATTTTCGCACCTCGGTACTCAGAAGGATTGTCTGTCTAGACCAGACTGTCTGTCTAGACTAGCAAACCCACCGAGTGATGGAGGGGAGAGTGACCAGGGTGACCAGATTGTCTGACCAGTCTGTCAGCAAACCCAGACTGTCTGTCTAGATCGAGTGAGGGAGGGAGAGTAAGAGAAAGGGTGACCAGACTGTCTGTCTAGACGAGTGAGGGAGGGAGAGTAGACCAAACCCATCGAGTGAAGGAGGGGAGAGTAAGGTGACCAGGACCAACTGTCTGTCTAGCAAACCCATCGAGTGAGGGAGGTAAGAGAAAGGATTGTGAGCAAACCCCAGATTGACCAGTCTGTCTAGCAAACCCATCGAGTGAGGGAGGGGGAGAGTAAGGTTGACCAGACTGTCTGTCTAGCAAACCCATCGAGTGAAGGAGGGGAGAGTAAGGGTGACCAGACTGTCTGTCTAGCAAACCCATCGAGTGAGGGAGGGGAGAGTAAGGGTGACCAGACTGTCTGTCTAGCAACCCATTGAGTAAGGGAGGAGAGAGTAAGGGTGACCAGACTGCCTGTCTAGCAAACCCATCGAGGAGGGAGGGAGAGTAAGGGTGACCAGACTGTCTGTCTAGCAACCCATCGAGTAAGGGAGGAGAGAGTAAGGGTGACCAGACTGTCTGTCTAGCAAACCCACCGAGTGAGGGAGGAGAGTAAGTCAGTAAGGGTGACCAGAGTGGAAACAGCCAAGAGAAGTTGGTTTATGATCTAGATGTCACATACACACAGACACACACATACACACACACACACGCGCGCGCGACAGATTGTGTCATTAAATTAAATGGGGGAGAAGTTATTAAGTTTATGTTTTACAGGAATTGACTATCTTAAAAATGCAACGAATTGAAAACAGACTTACAAGAATCTGTTGCATTTTGCAAAGTCAAGTCAGCTGCTGTTGCATTTTGTGGAGGTAATTAGCATTGTAAAATTGATTACATGATATTAATGATAAAACCGTGCATTTTGGCATGCAATTTGGTGGAGACTAGCCAGTACCGTATACTACTCTTTACCTGTCGCAAATTGCTTCCATCCAGTTTCACGCTCACTAAAAGTGACGTTACTGACATTCACTGATGTGATAACGCGACGGTGGAGCGCGTTGACAAATGGCATGGGCTGGAAGTCACATACCGGTAGTGGCTTTTCACCGCTCGCTTATCTCTAGGCTCTCTACTTTTAATATTTTACTGCGTTACAACACATTCGCTGGTGTTTTGAGAAGAACGAGTACACATTTCACTTCAGTAAGCGGATAACTAACTGTGTTTGAAACATCAAATTGTACATGTAAGTCTATATAATTTGTTTTATATATATACACACACACACACACATATATATATATAATATATTATCTAGGGGCCCACAAAAATGTGGCCGGGACTTTGAGGGCTTATACTTATTACAACTTTATAACCAACGAAGGAATTAAAAATGCATAATTGTCGCATGAGTAAAGACACACTATTTTCACATAAAATAAAAATATTAAGTCGCGCTTCTTCCAGGCAGAGAAGGACTTCCTTATCGTACCGGCATTCCTTTATTTTTCTTATTATTCTTAGTTTTAATATTTACCTTACCGGCATTCCTTTTATTTTTAGTTTTAATATTTACCTTACCGGCAGTCCTTTATTCTTATTATTCTTAGTTTTAATTCTTGCTCAGTGGACCTGGTTCAGGTTCTACGCCTTTCTTGAACGTTGACAATAAGTTTCCAAATGGATTAGACCTAGTCCATAGGGTTGAGCTCGGGCGACTGTGATTGCCACTGTCACTGTCACTCATTTGTTTGAAAGGAAAGAGACATAATATTTTGATAATAATAATAACAATAATAAGGAAAGGGTTATGTAGGCTACTGTAGCCCATATATATAACTGTATCATCCCCTTAAATTATATATATAGGCTACCACATTTACCTGACAACCGACTCGTCTCGGAACAATCCATTCCAACATAGACGTCCAATTAGCTGTAGATCTATCCTAGAACTAGACCCATTATATTCTAATGTAATATCTAGATTTTTAAATCACATTATTCTAGTCTTTAAGATCTAGAATCTTGATAGATCTAGATATGTAGTATGTTCGATCTATAGTGAAAGCACCCCTAGTGGCTAAGGCCCCCAGGAAGCAGTTTGCGGCCTATCGAATGGTCAGGTTCAATTTCTATTGAAAGAATATTAAACAAACGAGTATTACTTGCTGTTTGTATTATGCGTATTTAGCTTTTTGTCTATTCGATATCCGCCACCATTGAAGCTGAGAATTGAGAAGCTATTCTTCAACGACCATCAAGTACCAACTGACATCCTTTTCCACCATTTTTGTTTTGACCTTACAAAAAATAACAGGACGGATATCGAAAGACAAAGCTAAATACGGAAATGCCCGGTTTTGTCTATTTTTAGCCAGAATGACTTGAATAGAGTTTTGGGTAGCCTATGTATAATTTTACCCACCCTGAAATTATATACAGGCTACCGTAGCCTGTATAACCACTTCCTAATAATAACAGGTTTCCGTAGACGCCTTAAAACAGTTGGTGAAAAAATCTTTCTCGTTTTGCGCCCCGAAAGTCTGGAATTCTCTCCCCAAATACTTAAGAGAAATAGAATCAACTGAGACATTTAAGAAAAAACTTAAAACCCACCTGTTTTCCACACAGCCATAAAACCCACACAGATTCATATTTCTCACTGCTGTCATAAATATAGTTCAATGATGTCAACTATCTTTTGTATTTATCATCCTATGCTTTTAAATATGTTTGTTATGCGTAACGTGTATATTGCGTTGGTGTGTGTAAATCATATATATGCATATGTCTTGATTTATAATGTTTATCCATGTTTGAGCGCTCTGAGCTTGATATATCGGGATGGAGCGCTATACAAGAACTATTTATTATGGAAAGACATATTGTCATGTTGCGAAAGAGGAAAGAGACATATTGTCATGTTACGAAAGAAATTGACATATTGTCATGTTACGAAAGAGGAAAGAGAAATATTATCATGTTACGAAAAGAGGTATTGTCATGTTAGAAAGAGGAAAGAGACATATTGTCATGTTACGAAAGAGGAAAGAGACATATTGTCATGTTACGATTAAGGAGTTCAATCCTTTTGAAAGAGACATATTGTCATGTTATTAAAGAGGACAGAGACATATTGTCATGTTACGAAAGAGGAAGTTTTTGTTTCACCACATCGAAAGAGGAAAGAGATTTCAAGTGTTGTTACTTAAAGAGGACATATTGTCCTGTTATGAAAGAGGAAAGAGACATATTGTCATGTTACGAAAGATTAAATGAGCTGTTGTCAGTTACACAATTGGAAAGAGATTCAAGCTAACCATATTCCTTAAAGTTGTGAAAGAGACATATTGTCATGTTACGAAGAGGAAAGAGACATATTGTCATGTTACGAAAGAGGACAGAGACATATTGTCATGTTTGGTAAAGAGGCATGTGTCATGTTAAAGATGAAAGAGACATTTGTCATCCTTACGAAAGATGACATCTCCCCATTGTCAACTATTACGAAAGAGGACAGAGATATAGTTAGACGAAAGAAAAGTTTTCCGTTCAAATTTGTAGTCGCAGATTTTCGCTAAGTTTACTATATATATATAGTTATCTTGTCCAAACCCACCTGTTTTTTCTGTTGCCCCCTCTCCTCTCTATACAACGTAGTCTCCCGTAGTACCGTAGTATACTGTTTGTTATTAATATGGCTGACTTACAGTTACACCATTGGACAGATATTTCAAGCCCTTTCATTTCAACCATGGGTGTTGTGATAGGGAATGTGTGATGCAATCTAGTAAACGAGGGAAGTCAGCCGCGAAAGCCTGTGTGTGAAAAAGCAAAAGAACACACACCTCGATTGTGGACATTTTGGTAAAAGCATGAAACTCACATAGATGAAAGAGCTTTGAAAGGCAAACAAAATGTGATATGAAACCACACTGACAAATGACTATACTATAAGAGAGTTAGGAGACATCTGAAATGTCGATAAAATTTGTATGGCATATTTTCTTTCTTTTCTTTCTTTATCAGTTCCCATTCTACCTTTCGGTGTACGGGTTCAGATGCCTGAGATGATCTTTCTCCAGGATGCCCTGTCCTGGCATTTTCTGTGTCCTTCCAAAAATGTTAAATTTCTATTCTTCAATGCCTCTTTTATATCTTCTTCCCACTTTCTCCGCAGGTCTGCCTTTTGCCTTTTACCTTGGGCTTTAGCACTGTATACTGATTTAGTTTATTCTATTGTCATTCATTCTATTAAGGTCCAGGTTTCACTGCCATAGAGGAGAGTAGGACAATAAATTGTGTTGTATACTGCCATTTTTGGTTTTGTTAACAATTCTTGTTTTACTATAAATGCCTTTCTAGATGGTTATATATTGCACTTGCCTTTGATTCTCTGGCTGATTTCTTCTCTTAGTTTTCCCTCTGAGTTAATCATTACTCCTAGGTAATTGTAGCTTTGAACTTGTTCTACATTCTCCCCTGCCCAATTTAAGATTTTTGTGTTTTAGCTTCCTAGTTACTAGCATTGTTTTGGTTTTCTTTGCATTTACTCTCATTCCTCTTTTATTTAGTTCATTGTTCACAATGTTGATATTCTACTGAAAGTCACTTTCTGATTTTCCAAACAGAACTAAATCATCAGCAAATGAAAGCATTGATACATTTACTGGTTTGAACTTCCACATACCTACATCCATTATCTTCATTTTTGAGGATACCTTTGCAACCGAATCCATAAATAGGATAAACAAAAGAGGACTTAGGATACAACCCTGTCTTACTCCCTATATCTAAATCAAATTCTGCAGATATGTTTCCAGCTATTCTCACTGTACATGTTGGTTTATTGTAAAAAAAACTTTTAATGGCTTCTATTAAATTTTGCTCTATGTTGTGTCTTTTAAGGAATGCCATAGTTCATCCCTCCTCATAGAACCAAACGCCTTTTCTAGATCCTATAAAAATCGATGTTTCTCTCCAGGAATGTTTCTATTATTTGTCTAATTGTACACTTTACACTTCCTGGTCTAAATCCACTCTCATTAGTCTCATGTTCTTCAATCTGATCCTCTCTTCTTTTCCTTAGTCTCATTTCCAGTATCCTGACAAACACTTTTCCTGGTACACTAAGCAGTGATATCCTCTATAGTTTGAGCATTCCATGGTTGATCCTTTCTTATTTATTGGTACAACCGTTTCCTTTTTCCAGTTGTCTGGCACCTGTTTGGACGTCCATGCTTTTTGGCATATTGCATGTAGTAGTTTGTCTGCCTCTCTCCTTCGGTTTTTAATAATTTCTGGATAAACTTGATTTGCTCCTGGGGCTTTTCCTAATTTCACTTTTCTTATGGCTTTTTGATTTCTTCCATTGATATACATGTATCTACATCTTCAGCTGTCTTCCCTCTGGATTACTGTTACTCTTACTAATTAAGATCTTTACTCCTTGTTTCATATGTTCTGGAGGGATTATGTAATTTTTGAAAAATACTTTCTCAACGCTTCCATGATTTCATTGTCTTCTTTCATTATTTTTCCTTTGGCATTCTTAATTTGTCGTATTGGGCATGCTTTGGTCTTTCTCATGCTCTTCATTGCTCCACAGAACAGCTTTTGATTTCCTTGATAGCTTTCTTGAAGTCTTTGTCCAAACTCTTCCCATTGCTCCTGTTTTGCATTCCTAACTTCCTCTTTGGCGACAGTTCTTTTATTCACGTAATCTATCCTATCCTCTGGTCTCTGTGTTTGCAAATATTTCTTCCAGGCATGCTTTTCTTTGATTTTAGTTTTAACATTTTCATTCCACCATGCTGTTCTTTTCCCATCTCCTTTGATTTGTTTCCTACCACAGACCTCTTCAGTACAACTGAGGAGTGTTTCTTTATACAATTGCTACTTTTTTCTATTGTGTTATTCTTCAGATCCATCTGCCTTTCACTGATAAATCTTTATATCCTAGATTGGTATATCTCTTTTACTATTGGTCTATTTAGTTCCTCTATTTTGAGTTTAGTAGCTTTTCTTCTCTTTCCTTTTCTGTTTGTTTTCTTCAGTCAGTAATCTCATTTTGGCAATCACTAGGTGACGATCATGAAATATTTCAGCTCCTCTGTTAACTTTTGCACCTCCAATGTACTGTAAAGGAGCTGCTAACTATAATGTAGTCTATGATTGACTTTTCACACCTGTCTTCATTTACTTGTGAAATAAGATTAAATCTAACATATTATAATACTCAGCAACAAACAATTGGATGTTTTTCCTGTATTGGTCAGTCTAATGGTCAGTTCAGGACTTATTACTATCATTTTGTCGTCTTGATTGTGAAGTATAAGCAAACCCAAATACTTATATTTCAATTTTCTTGCTTATTTGTTCAATTGGTCAAATGGTTAATGTAGCCGGACGTTCAGTAACACTGGTCATACGGTCATCATAGTGTTTGCTCTTGTAAATATTTAGTTATGATAAAACTACTTTGTCCTTCCATAACACATTGATTGGCATTCACACACGTTGTCTTCAAAATTTTGGTCATTCACGATCAAACGGTCATCATAGTCTTAGCAATTATCAGTAATAATTTGTGAAAAATTACTCCGACTTTCCATGAGTCATTTATTGACGATCAGAAGATTTTTTATATACAAATAAAGTGGACATTTCACTGGTCAGTTTGGGCTTCATTCGCGGTCAAACGGTCATCATAATGTTTGCGCTTGTCAATAATAAGCTATGATAAATTTACTCTGAATATCAACAATTCCTCTACAGATTCGATGTTAAAATAGAAAAGGAAATAACCTACTCATAGAAAAGGACATGCTACGGGAACAAACCCAAAGTGTCTTTTGGAAAACTACACAGAAATACCGAAAAAATGTATCTACTGCGGCATTTAGCACGGTCTTATTCAAGGAATTAGACATACACTGCACTGTAACCATTAGGATGACAACACAAATGGATCATAGCACTGTGTGCGTGGGATCTGGAAATTTCGCCGTAGAATCACTACTGTATTTATCATAGGAATAGGAGCAATTTTTAAAGTCAATCAAGGAAATGAGATCATGTAGTCTGTAGTGAATTCTTTGGAAAGGTCAACGAAAGGAAGGTATTGAAATGTTTTATTACATTTTCGTTTATGACACAATCACTACCACTACATGATATATCTGTTTGTCTGTCTGTCTGGTCTGTCTCTGTCTCTGTCTCTGACTCTGTCTGTCTGTCTGTCTGTCCGTATGTCTGTCCGTATGTCTGTCTGTCTCTCTCTCTCTCTCTCTCTCTCTCTCTCTCTCTCTCTCTCTCTCTCTCGTTTCTCTCTC
>JAXRKP010000419.1:312500-314136 GCA_037039925.1 Doris montereyensis
TATGATTGTTTGGATTTTGTTTTGATTGTACTTTTTATTATTTTTTATTTTCTGTCAATTAGAAATGATTGCATCCACTCCGACTGTTGGTCAACAACTCCTGTATGGTTCTCTATGCATTGCATTGCCACAACTCAAACTCCTGTATTGGTTCTCTATGCATTGCATTGCCCACAACTCAAACTCCTGTATTGGTTCTCTATGCATTGCATTGCCCACAACTCAAACTCCTGTGCTATTGGTTCTCTGCATTGCATTGCCCACAACTCAAACTCCTGTATTGGTTCTCTATGCATTGCATTGCCCACAACTCAAACTCCTGTATGAACCTCTACCATTGCATTGCCAACTCAAACTCCTGTATTGGTTCTGCATTGCCCACAACTCAAACTTCTGTATTGTTCACTATGCATTGCATTGCCCACAACCTCAAACTCCTGTATTGGTTCCTATGCATTGCATTACTTACAACTCAAACTCCCTGTATTGGTTCTCTATGCATTGCATTGCCCACAACTCAAACTCCTGTATTGGTTCTCTATGCATTGCATTGCCCACAACTCAAACTCTGTATTGGTTCTCTATGCATTGCATTGCCCACAACTCAAACTCCTGTATTGGTTCTCTATGCATTGCATTGCCCACAACTCAAACTCCTGTATTGGTTCTCTATGCATTGGTTTCACAACTCAAACTCCTGTACTGTATTGGTTCTCTATGCATTGCATTGCCCAAACTCAGAAACTCACTGTTGGTTTCTCTATGCATTACAAACTCAAACTCCTGCTATGCATTACACAACTCAAACTCCTGTATTGGTTCACTATGCATTGCATTGCCCACAACTCAAACTTCTGAGCAGACATTGCGTGCCCACAACTCAAACTCCCTGTATTGGTTCACTATACAACTCACAACTCAAACTCCTGTATTGATTCCACTAGCATTGCATTACCCACAACTCAAACTTCTGTATTGAACTACTATGCATTGCACGTACCCACAACTCAAACTCCTGTAGTGGTTCACTATGCATTGCATTGCCACAACTCAAACTCCTGTATTGGTTCACTATGCATTGCATTGCCCACAACTCAAACTCCTGTATTGGTTCACTATACACATTGTTTTTGCCAACTCAAACTCCTGTATTGGTTCTCTATGCATTGCATTGCCCACAACTCAAACTCCTGTATTGGTTCTCTATGCATTGCATTGCCCACAACTCAAACTCCTGTACTGTATTGGTTCTCTATGCATTGCATTGCCCACAACTCAAACACACTAGACGACGTGTTACACCATTACAATTCTGTCAATGGATTCCGTGACTATCTGACAGACGTGCGTTACCAAGCTCTGATATTTCGCAAGTAAACCCACATAATTTAAATCAACATTTGTTGTTGCAATTGATTTGTATTATAAGATAAAGATATTTTTTGTTGTCTAGTTATTACATTGGTTGTACCCAACGTACACACCAATTCTATTTATAGCCAATAGTTCAGTTATACTGCGTTTGAAGATGTTTTATTCTTCTCTACCTCACTTTTTTTCTTATTTATTCTATCGTTGTCTTCCATGATTCAGCAAGTCCAAGGGGAAGTGTATGACATCGATGATGCCATGCTTT
>JAXRKP010000042.1:0-40000 GCA_037039925.1 Doris montereyensis
ACCCTCATCAAAATGGTGTCTCCTGTACATAACTTGGGACTTATGAAGTACATTTTATTGATGCTTGATAGAGACAATGTGTCACAATTAAAATATGTTTGAGAATTATTTTATAATCTTTCACTCACACAAATTGAAATGCCTATATAGATATCATTTTTTTTCATCGCTCAAGGACAGCTCTTTTCAAATAAAACACTAATTATCATAATTTGGGTCGTTAATAATAAAATTGTCAAACAAGTTTTGTAACATATTGCATGTGAGAAAGGTCCCATAATATTTGTTAAGCAATTTTGAAAATGGAGATAAATATGTTGTAAAACAGCTGTTAATATACAGCATTCTTCTTAATAAATGTCTTGTGGACATGGAAATGCAGTGAGGGGGTTCCGGAACATGATTTTAAAAATTATTTGTAATAGACAATTTTAACCACTGCTATTGAACTCATCATGCCTAAATTAGCTGAATAAAAAACCCACCTTTTTTTATCATATGGTTACCATGGGAACGCCACCATCTTGGATTTTCATTGCAAAAATTCAGACAACTTCAATGGGGCATTTAGCGCGCGGAATTATCTTCCCTTGTTTCAGAAACAGATAGGTGGTAGCTCTTTTGTGTGGAGCCTGAAGCCTTTCTTTAATTATAGTAAATATGAGGGCAGTGAGTACCCCACGTTATTACAAAAGCAGTATAACATTCTGCGCAAAGTTGATGATGCGCATTCTTGCATTCTATGTGAAATTATTAATGACTTTTGCATTGAAATTCGCAGCGCAAAAGTGTTACCACGCCAATTCTTGAGGTCTAATAGGAAATATCTGAAACGGGCTACGCTTACCCCTGTAGTTTTACATTTTGATCTATATTATATTCATAAAATGTAATTTAGTATTTGTGAAGTCTGTTGTCAATTCTCAAATCCTCTAACAAATTATTAAATGTCTTAACCTTACTACAAGTCCAAATTGATTCTTCTTTCTTTTTGTGTCTATTTTTTCCAACTCGTTCAGATTTGGCACTGGCAAGAATAAGTTGTGAAATGACACGCATAGGATGTCAAGATGCCATAGCAACTATTTCCCCACAATTTTTATGATGTATATCTAAATAAATCTAGTCGTATATTTTGATGCACATGTCTAGATAGATGACATTTAACGTGCGTCTTCTGTTGTCACGACACAATGAATAGCACTAGTAAAAAACAGCCACGCAAGAGCTACCAACGATCATCAAGACTGCGCAATGCATCATGGGACAGATTGGCAGTAGGAGCTAAACGTCACACATTCAAATAGCCTTTTTCAATTTTGAACAAATATGGCTGTAACTTTGCACTCGTTGATGGGTTCGATATCGAGCCACAGTCAGTAGCGATTTTCGATAAATTGAACAGTTACGATTTCATGAATCTTTTGAAAATACATTGTAGCTATTTTTCCAATTTTCGGCAAATTTAATCACATAATGCAAAAAATTTTAAGAGATATTGAAAATCGCTACTGGTCAAAATTTTGTATTGCTTCATAGATGCTAAAAACCAAAATTGGGGGCAATCGGACAATAAATAAAAAAAAAGTAGATATAACTCAAAAAGTAACATGAGAAAATTGTAATTAATTATTTTGCGTTATTTGAATGTTTTTCCCCATATAAACCTAGAAAAGAATAGTGTATTACTTTGAAACGTCATACAATCTCGACAGGCTCTTAAATACTTCTTGTTGACCCTGTTTCAAATGCCTTTGGTCCCTTATACTCATGTCGAATGGCACTTTTCTTACAACAGGGCGGCGCGGGAATATCTCTCGTAATTTGCAGCAGATCTTAGCTAATATTAAAAATTGTTCATCAAATGTACATTTTTGGATAGAGTAGTTTGTGATGATTAAAATGAGTACCAATTCTGTATACTTCAGCCAAAATTTCTGGCTTTTATGTGTACGTCTGATGTGTTGAAAGTTAGGCCTGTGTTTACTTTAAAAAAGGAAATAATCGATGCTGTGCTCTTTTTATGGTATCAATGTGAAGGAATGTACTGCTCCATCCAGTAGTTCAATAAACTAGATTTGTGACATTTGCAATAAAATGCCTTCCTCGGGAGCTCCTTAAGGGTTAAAGATTATCAGAAATCTATTGAAGCCAGATCATGTTTATTTATTAAAGTAGGGACATTCATTAGGAAGAATACAGTATTCTCAGAATCTTCTTGAAATACTTCACTGCTGCTAGCACTGTTACTATTAAAGTTACTACAATAATAATACAACTCTGCTATATTTTGTGGTATGTTCAATTGAATTCTTAATTAAGACCAAAGCTGGGTTTGATTAAAAAACATATAATGCTCTAAAAGTGTTTACTGTCTTGAAAGAAGGGAAATTAAAAGCACAAGAGCTTGAACAAAGATGTTTCCAATTGTAATGGATTCATAAACTTTAGGACAATTATGTCAATAATTATTATTATGCAAGGAAAGAACAGTCACTTCAAGTGAAAAGAGTGATCATGTTATTTGTGTGTGTGTGTTATTTGATTTGCAGTTATTCTTATCTCTCCATTCTTTGGGATAAGTGAGTAAAAGTTAATGAATGTCTTAACTTTTTATACTGTTAGCATGAAATCTGAAGTAAGATCACTTACAATCAGAGGCAACTAATTCTTCATGATGTGTTATCTTTTTCTTTTTCTTTAGATGTTTACATCTTTGAATGATTATAGCCTATGACAAGATGATGGAACGAAGGTGCGCTTATGGGCAGTCAACCCTTTCATAACTTGCTACATCTGCAAGGGCTACCTTGTGGATTCTACAACCATCACAGAATGTCTTCATACCTGTAAGTTCCCACAAAAATAGTATCTATTTCCAATGGAAGAGACTAGGGGATCATCCAGATGTCTACATTGTCTCTACGACTAGGGGGACATCCAAGCATACTACATCATCCCTTTCTACGCTTATCTTAAAATAGCTTTAACACAGCCGTGGTGGCATCACCATTTGCGCACAATTCACAACTCATCTCTCACTCTATGTAATAATGGTCTAATGAAACCCAGACGGCTGTGTAGTGTGTTGTCAGGCCTATCTACTTATCTACTGCAGTTGACTACAGTAGTAGCCTTTTCATATGCAGTGGGCCCATTGTATTGTCAGACTTAACTTTCCCCCAGTTCTGGTAGATCTACATAATAACTGTACTTTACATCAACATTCATGATTATAACAGTTTGATTGACACAACCTAGAATAATCAACAAAGTGAAGACAGCTGTAGAGAACAAAATTTGTAGATCTAGATCTACCCTGAACCCCTCCCAAACCAAACCTACAACACTCGATTCGATTTATTTCAATGTAAGCACATCGTTTTAACACAAAATCCACCCATTATCCTGCAATTCCGATGACTTCTTACCCATAAAGGAACAAAAAAAATCTCAAAAACAAACCCCTAAAAACAACATACATTTAAATCGTTCTCAAGTCACTCAAAAAGTTCATACAAAGGTATTTTTGTATTTCTCATACTTCTAGTACTAGCAGTCACCGAATAATTTTTAATAGCAAACAGTAACTCAGCACATCCCATCCCATGTAAATATCACCTAAATACTTAGTAGTAACTAGTAAGTAAAAAGGAAAGAGAGGAGGGAGACGAAACTTTCCTTGTGTGGCTGGATCCGCTAGCCTTAATGCGTAGTACAAAACAACAAACAAAATCTGCCTTTTAAATTGATGACCCGACGAAGAGAAATAGCAGTCAACTCTCGCCCCGACTCACCCTCTCCTTTTGGATGATCATGAAATGATTTTTTTAATGTCGCACAGAATGCGTAAACACTTGGATTTTTTATGTTTACTTAGCTCTTACTTGGGTTAAAATAGATATTTGGATGCCCACCTAGTCACAGAGATAGATGGACATCTGGCTGTTCCCCTGGTCTTTTTTGTTTTAAATGATCCCAAATCTGATAAAAAAAAATTATATAAAAACAAAATTGCAAGAAGAAAATGTTTTAAACATATCTTTATGTTTAGTAGTATAAACTATTGATGATGGATGTTATAATCCTTGCTATTTTGCTCTCTGTGGATTTGTTTGTTTCTTTGAAGTAACCCTGTCCACCACGGCGGTAATCTCAGGGTTCGTAGCTGATCAATATTATTGACGACTATCCAGGCACAACATAAAGCACTGTAAAATCAAAAGCTTCCGTAAATATTTTAAAAATATAGCCAATGGGTTCAAAATTTATACGTATTTAGACTTTTAAGATTTTATGTGATCTTAAGGAATAAATTTTGGCCACTACTCATAAGTAAGACATACATATATTATTTTTATGAGTATATTAGGTATAACGGTTAACTTTTACTGCTGGCACCAAAACTGAACCAATGATATTCCCCAGTGGCCATAAAACCCTCAAGAATTTCATGAAATTGTATGCAGTCTTTTTCTTAAAATTTCATTAAGAATTACTTGTTACAATTTCTGAATAAGTTTTTGTATTTCTTGTTTGAAAATGAATGGATGTCAGTTGCTTGACAACTTAATATGTCATGAGCTTGCAAGACAATACAGCAGTAACAGTATGATATACTGGGAATCACACACTCTAAAATCTTTAATCATATCAATTACATCTTGAAGCTCATCTTCAAGATGGTCTTCACCTGAAAAAATCTTTGCAATCATGTTCATGCAAAATGGGACTATAAAAAAACAACTGACAACTCTGCTCAGAAATTCCAATGCCAGAGAATTTGTTACCCATTTTATTTCATTGCGGCTTTACAAAAAAGACATTTGCCATAATGACCAGACAACAGAAATGTAAGGGCTAATGGGGTCGCTACTTTCCAAAAAAATGTGATCAATAGTCTCTTAGACTACTGTGTTTTGTATCTATGATGTATCTATTTCAGTCTGTAAAAGTTGTATAGTGAAGTATTTGGAGGAGAAAACACCTGTCCGAAAATGCCACAATGAAATTCATCAAAGTTGCCCTCTCAACTACATCAGGTAAAAATGATTTGTTCATTTTTTCTTTTGTCTTAAGGATTCAGTTTTCTTCATTGTTGAATTAAAAAAAAAAATTTTTTATTATTTTTTTAAAAGATTTTATCTTCTTTACTTCTAATTATCATTGTTTTTCCTCTTTTGATCAGTTACATTTGATAGTCGCCACTCTGAAAAAAAGTTCACTTTGTTTTGTTTACTTATTTCTGTGTTGCATGTTTTTAGAGAGTTGATTTTTTTGTTCTGATTTAATAATAATAAATACTAATTGATTTATATTGTTTCCTTTGTTTACTGATAAATTTTGTGTATAACGGAAGCAAAACAAATTAGAGATCATCTCAACACCTAACACATATTAGAGATCTCCACTGTAGATCGATATGTGAGCAATTGCAATTAAATAATATGAGAGACAAAATAAGCCATGGGAGAAATCATGTACTGTTTGTTAGAGAGTAGTCTGACTCAATTTGGGAATGAAGCCATGAATCTAAGATTCAGATAGCCACGCTTCTTTATGGATTCAATGGAGAGAGAGTCTTTTACACCGTAAAGTTTTCTTTAACTAGAGCATACAAAAAGAAATTGGAAAAATCAATACTGGATTTGGAAAACAAAGCATTCAATTATTTTCTTGTCAACTATGTACAATTGACAAACATGTCTTATTTCACAACGTGCACGCGAATATTTGGAGGGGGGAGAGAATTTGAAGATTACAAGGACATGAGTCATTCATTGTGTTTTTATTGAGAAGTTCTTTTAATTAGCTGAAAAAAATATTTTTATGGATTTTTTTTTATCATATGGTTGCCATGGGAACGTTATATTACTTTTTTTATTTGATTTGAATATAATCATAAAATCTTGAATTTCAGCTAGGCAACTTCCATGCTTTATGATAGTGTAAACATGAATACATGACTATTGCAAAAAGAAATTTATATAAAAGAGGCCTTGTCAAAATTACACAGAGATAAGATATTATGAAAAGGCAAAATAATAATCTTATAGAATGTTTTTAAAGCATCTAATGTCTTTTCAATTGTCCCTGTCTTAAATTTCAGTTTTGACAGAACAATGCAAGACATTGTTTACAAGCTTGTACCAAATCTGCAAGAGAGTAAGTTGGTCTCGGTATAATTGCCTTTGAGCTTTGTTCTTCTTCCCCGCAGGTTATCTTTCACTTAACTAATATTTTAGCTCTAAATAGTGTTGTACTGTGTAAACTCTGTTTATAAACTTGTAAGGCTGACCCCAGTATCGATCGATAATACTTTCAAACATGCGAGGCTTCAGTACGTGGTACAATAGTTTGCTCGCATATTATGGCGATTTGTCGAATGCTTGACCACGACGTGCCTGTGATTATTGTGATTGTTTATGACCTTCATTGAGTAAGGTGATATAGACGCATTCATTTTGTTATTATTTTTGTCATCATGTTTATATTGCATTGTTGACTAACAATAACATCTATTACAGCCTCCTTTTTATTAAACAGAAAAAAGGAATAATACTGCTGGTGGCCCGGTTACTAATGAAGAAGAATATGAAAGGTATAATACTAATAGATAGAAAACGGGTTAGAGGGAGAAATCTTCAGGGTGCACAGCCTTCATAAGCAACAAGGAGACATAGAAACAAATAAACACTAAACAATGTTGAACGAAACTAATAGTAGATAGAGCCATTGGTGCAACAACCCATCGAGCAATGTTCATCAACAGAGCAAGAGAGATAACAACAATAAACAAAAAGAAAGAAGAAACGAAATACTAGAGCCATAAGAGAGACGAGGAGGAGAGAGAGAGAGAAAAGGAGACATAAGAGAGAAGGAGGAAGACGAATAGAGAGGACACAGACAGACACAGAGATAGAGAGAGTCAGATGAGGTAATATGGAGGGGGGGCACGTGGCTGCATGATCAGGGTTTACTCCAGTCATTCAATAATAGCGTGGCTGGCTGTGTCGAACAACATTTATCTTTATTTCTAAGGAATCGTTTTCATTCTCACATCTAAATAAAATGATGGAACTATAATACTAATACTAGAGGAAATGTCCAACCACCTTTCACTAATCCCATGAACCAGTCCAATGTGCATAGGTAACACATTCTCATGATGAAAGAAACAAGCCCCCCGGTTTATTGCTTTCACAAGTGTGTATTTTCCCAGCTGTGGCAACGCGCTCTATCCCAGACCTAACACCTCTCCTCAGCTACATGTTTCCCACCCTATGTTTATCACTACTATCACCCTCTCTTCTCCTTTACAATGACATGAGTGACCATAGTTTTGTATTCTTGGCTGTTCCTTCCTACAGTTCAATAATGATCCACCTTCTCCCAAACAGCCTCTACCCCTTACGCAATCCATTGGTTTTTCACATCTTCCCCCCACTTCTGGATGTAAATCTCCTTAGTTCTTTCTATACAGTAGGAAGATAGACTCTTGTAATTTCTAATGTCTATACACTTCAAATAGCGGCCCTTCCTCTTGTCCAGATACCACATATCATCACGACCATGTGAAATTGACCTGTTTGAAAGATCAAAGTTCCTTTGTTGCTGGTCGCTGAACTCAGATGAAAGCTTCAATTTTCCCTTGTACTTTCAACACTCTAATCTCTTCATTTTTATGCGAGAAAGAGGTCGATATGTATTGTGACGTTTGACAATATAACCATTAACACAATGCTCCTCCTGATTGGTCAACCCTGAACATGGTTTCTTTCTATTGACTGAAGGTCACTCCCTACATTCAGGCTGACCATAGATGTGCAATGTTATTGGCCACCGATATCTTTCAGTTATATCAATCACTATTTCTTCCTTGTGGGTGAATCAAGGGGGGTGTATCAGTTTATACCTTGCATTAAAACCCTCTTTCTCTTAACAGAGGAAAATAAACGTTACAAGACTGTTACTAAAGTAATTGACATCTGTCCAGAAGTTGCGTCGGTCACACGAAGACATGAGTCTTTGGTTTTGTCCACTTTGCATAGGGTCCACAGCCTGCATTTGAGATAAAGCTCCTGTGTGTTGTTGTATCTCTTTAAAAGAAATATATCGAGTGTGTGTTAGACTCAGAAATGAACTATCACTTTTACTCCTTTAGAATAATAGACTTTCTCTGTTTGGCGTGGCGTGGGTTGATCAGCGTAATTGGTCAGAATAGAGGCATGTCCAAAACCTGTCTTTGAGTGTTCTGTAGCGCAGTTATATGGGACACACCACTAATGCTTTGTCTTGCTGTAAGGCCGGGAATGATGCAAATGTACGGGACCCGCCATTAGCGTAGGTGTGCTTAGAGTGACCAGCGACATGCAAAGATTAAGATAATGGGACCCGCCTGAAAGGGTTAACATCAGTGTTTTATTGTATACATTTTATTTACACCAACTCTGTTGTTGTTGGGTATTTTTTAATTGAAGGGATACTTCCTACAGTCAATTGTAGCTAATTGTCTATTTTCAAGGGGGGGGTGTATCAGTTTATACCTTGCATTAAAACGTTGTCCCTCTTTCTCTTAACAGAGGAAAATAAACGGTTACAAGACTTTTACAAGAAAAGAGGGTTACCTTGCCTACTACTGCTGGTAAGCCTTTGCCATTTCATGTTTTCATGAAAAGAATAAATATTTGATCATCAGGTATAAGCTGAATAAATGGAATTGAGATAGAAAACTCTTTCTTTAACAATATTAATTATGAAATTGGCATTACCGAATATCTACGGCAATTTCAGATAATTTCAAACACAGTTTAAGCTAATTGCACAACAATAAAAAAGAAGGATGTGTTTCATGTGGTTTAAGAAGAGTATTAGGGTTTCAAATAAGTGTTTCAATTTAACTACTTTGTCTTATACCCTCTCTTTCAGCTAATGATGATAGCAGAAAGTGGAAGGTCACTAAAATCAAGATCCATCAGAGGAAGAGGATCTTCATCGCAATGATGAACAGGTCTGCAGAAAGTTATTTCACTCATCATTTTCTTTGCCCAATCTTGAACTTCTTTTAAAATGTGCATAGAATTATCAGGTTAAGGGCACAAAATGTTCGAAATTAATTTTTGTTTAAAATCTTTTAGTTTTAGTTTTTGTACTTTCCTGATCCTCACATCATTTCTGCACATGGATTTAGTAGGATAACATCTCTATGGCCAATCCCCCCGAAATTGAGTTTATATGAGGTGGATCACTATTGAACTGTAGGAAGGGAACAGTCAAGAATACAAAATAACTAATAAAGAGTTTGGTTGAGGTTTTTTTCAGTTTGTGTGATTATTGCGCAAAAAATGATTTTTTTAAAAACCCAAATATGGAAAAATCAGACTGTTTTCATTATTTTTTTCGTATTTTTAAAGACAGTAAAAATGACAAAATCCAAAATTCACTCTATTTAGTTTTTATTTATAGTCTTTGGCTGAAAGCATGTCAAGTGATTTGACAGAAAAGATCGATTTTGAAGTTGACTGAAATTTTATATTTTAAAATTCAATATGGGGTGCCGTTGCCATAGGAACAAAATGCAAAAGCAGACCTTTTGCACTATCTTCCACTAATTTGAAGACACTGAATCCAGCTTGTATCTTCATTAGTTTTGTAAACCCCCCACCACCACCACCATCATTTAGAATGTCTCTGTACAGATTATGGTTACAATTACAAGCACCTCAGGATGGAAAATGAATTTGAGATTGTGAGCTATTGTCATATTCACTGCCTCTACAAACATCTCTCAGGTTCAGTTTTTAGGTGTGACATTTGATTGTTGCTTTAAGATTTTGATTTCGTGACTTGTATTTAATGAATGAAGCATAATGTGTCTAATTGCTTTATTTCTGTTGTAGGTTAACATCTGTTTAGAATGTCGTACTACTTCACTCAAAACACTGAAACGGAGATTTTTACGCATTTCATCCCAGGCAACTATTACGCATTTGAAAAAGTTTGTGGCTTTAAAAATCTACAACAATATAAATCGTTTTAAAGAGGTAAGCTTTACTTGTGTGAAAATGTAAGTTTCTCTTCTTTTTACCACTTAGATAGGGGTGTAACTATATAATCAAAGAGAAGACATGGAGACAGAAAATCAATTTTAGCGACGGTTTTTGTTCGTTCTTTTTATGAGACGCTGCCTGTGTAACATTTTTGATTTATGGTTTGCTTCATGTAAGCTAATGTGGTCATCTGTAACGCTTTGTATATATATTTGCTTGCTTCTATCAACATGTCAGGGATAAATGATATCTTTTCATGTAAATATATTGTATTGTGAGCACCAATTATTTGAGTCACAAATTAATGCTTTGTTATTATTAGGCTCTGCTAAGAGGATATGTTGCACTGATATAAACATATTTGGAGTATAATAATATGGCAGCAGTTATAATTTATGAGACTTTCCATTTCATTTCTAAAATGTTTCAACATGGCATCCATAAAAGATGCTTATTTAATCAGTGTATTTAATACAGAATGGGCATCTATTGATTTGGTATTTAAGCGATTTCGAAATATTCCTTTTACCATTTGTCCTGAGTATGTCACTGTCACGAACAAGTTTAGTCTAAAAAAGGGTGTCAACAACACCATACTTATGTTTGATAATAAAATGAAAGAGATTATAATGAATACTTGAAACTGCTTACAAAAACAGCTGCAAATACTATTTACCTCTTCTTTTATAAGTGTTGTTGTTTCTTTTTTTTTTTTATTTATTTGTAATTGCATGAATTGAATTAACTTATTGAGATGTCTTTTGCTTTCATATCAATGTTTTTTTCAGGTTGATATTTTATGCAATGAAGAAATATTTGGCAAGGACCACACGCTCAAATTTGTTTCTGTCACAAGGTGGCGTTCAAGGGTAAGTGGATATAGTTTTTAGCTTTTTATATTCATAATAGGACTTAAAGAACTCTTTTATATTTAATAAAGGTAAATTAAGTTCATTTAACATGTTTATTGTTCCTTAAGAATGCATGTGATATTATAACATGTCAGATAAACTGAAACTGTTTGCTCCTCCAATCGGACTTCAAAACAATACAGTGGATGCTGCATAAGTCGATGTTGCATAAGTCGATCTGTCAATGTATTTTGACAGTCCCATCCCCAACACTTTTTTAGTTTATAAAAAATTGTTTGAGTAACGTCTTTCAAGTCGATATTTTTTTATGTCCCATATTCAGTAAAATGAATGAAAATACGATTACATAAGTCGATGATGTTTCAATAGCAGCATCCATGGCCGTCTGCCCTCCAAATAGAACATGATCAATATAAATGTACCTGTTTTGATGATTATTAAACGCTCCCTCCACTTGACTTGACCGTGCATCACATTTTCACAATAACCAATTAGCGCAAGTCAAACTCCGCTCAATTGTTGGCATGTGGTCGTCCATATGGCCTGTTTGTCTCTCCTTGCTCTGTCAATAGTACCAAATTTGCGAATGTACCGGACAGAGTGAGGGCAGGCAGGGGAGGTGGGTGGTGACCAGCAATAACTACTCGTATGTCTACATCGCATTGTCAGTTAAGCATTGAGAGATGAGGCGGTGACTTTTACTACTGAGAGAGTGAGCATATTATGCCTCCTCCTTTGTTCAACAAGCTGTGTAATACAGTAGGTAACACATCATTCGATGTTGATTTAGTACAAATTTCAGGTAGTAAGATGTGTGGGGGCAGTGGACAGGTAAGCACCTGTACGGGAGTAGATGATACTGCCCTCCACTAGTCAGGCGGGTCTTGGTTGACCAAAGGCTTAGGGAGTTAATCCTGACAGAAAACAACCCGCTGCCTTGCAGGCTAGTCTTGAATGACCAAAGGCTAAGGGAGTTAACCCTGACAGAAAATAACAACCTGCTGCCTTGCATGCTGGTCTTGAATGACTAAAGGCCAAGGAGTTAACCCTGACAGAAAATAACAAGGCCTGGTAGGGGACTCAGGTGGCAGCCCCATCATCTACCTAGGGTACAGTGGGCTAATCCCTTCTTATCCAAAACAACCTGATTCAGAGAAGGAAAAGAAATATAACCGGCTTGATCTTTGAAAGACGAACACGGACTGTGATTTTTGGAACATGGAACGTTAGGGCAATAAATGAAAAAGAGTTAGAATTAGTTGAAGAAATGGAAAAATTCAAAGTAGATATTTTGGCCATTACAGAAACAAAGAAAAAAGGTCAAGGAATAGAAAATGTAGAACCGAATCATATTTTAATCTTCTCTTTTCTGGAATCCGGTATATCATCATATTTAATACTTTGAATCAGTTTGATTTTGGATAAGCAGGCCTTGTTATTTTCTGTCAGGTTAACTCCCCTTAGCCTTTGGTCATCCAAGACTTACAGGTTGTTATTTTCTGTCAGGTTTACTCCCTTAGCCTTTGGTCAATCAAGACCCGCCTGCAAGGCAGCAGGAGACTCGTGGAGGGCGGGCCGCCTCATACCTCTCTACTGCCTGGTCCCTTGAATATCAGTTTATGCAGCATCCACTATATCTATATTTCTTAACTATTATGCAAGAATAGTTACTTAATTAGCTGACCACCATAGATCAAAACTTTAAAACCCCCTCTATATACTGAACGAGCAGTTTTTAAATCAAGGATATCGTCGTCTGGCTGTTAATATCACGGAATCCACAAAATTTCAGAATTCACCTTTTCAAGATTTTGATTGTCCAGCATGTGATACACATCGTGTTAAAACAATATGTTGAATATGTCTTTAAACAGGTAACAAATAGAAAAAACAAATCACGGATTTCCACCCGTCGATATTCTGAACATTGAGATCACAGTTTCCACATCTCAGAGATGACACTTTTCCGGAAATTGAAAATCTGTGGAAGATGTTCCGGAAATCAGGCGATCAAGCAAGGCTTGTCTGAAGGAAAGAAAAAGATGGGGAGAAGGGAGGGAAAAAATCAGAAAGTGACAATCAATGCGACGTTTAGGCTACAAGTTACGGATTTTGTCATCAATCTCATGACAAATTTGCAGATATCATATTACAGCAGTGACCGCCTAAATGCCCGGTGCTTGGGAAGCAGAGAAAAAACAGGCATTTAGGTGAAAGTAGGTCAGGGGCAACAATTTGGGGTTGGGGGAGGTGATGACTTCATTAAGTATGGTGCAGAAATGCAACATTTACAGAAAAAATTTATGCGAGAAATAGGGACACCTGAAAACCATTTGGCACTGTGGTGTTGAGCGCACAGGTGGGTTTACCATCGTCGCCACGAAGACCCGAAGGCACAATGCAAGCCAGGGAGAAATAAAAACTGTTCATACCTTGTCCTTTGATCGCGATGCATGTCTGGTCTATTAATGGTTGCATGCAACTTTACGGCATCAAGAAAGAGCCGTAAGAGGGCTCCAAAAGATTTAATTCTAATTACCATTAACAAACCAGTGATCCAATGGGATAAAGGTGGTGATGTACAGTGGGTGGAGTCAAGAAGAGAAGACTGGTCATCTTTTATTACATTACAATGGATCGGTATGAAGGGTGATTGCAATGCATGGCACATTGTTGACGGGCATAAGCTATATTAGTGATGTATAATACAAGAAATATTTTTTAATCAATTACAGACATTTTTTGAGAATTTGGAGAAAACGATAGCTGCAGTTGCCGTTGACACCAGGCATTCCAGGCGAAAATCTTGGTCTTGAAACAGGTATTTAGAGGGGAAATTTATATAGGAAAAATCACGCAGATTGCAGGCATTCAGGTGAAACGTGCATTTAGGCGATCATTACTGTATGATATATAACATGTCATCAGAAACACAGAGAAACTCTACTCATCTCCTGGAGATGAATCATACTAGATGAATATGAGTTCAGACAATTTCAAATCTAGAAGTTGGAATTTGTGGGTTTTTAATGCAATCAAACTGAGTGAAAAAAACAATAGGAATCTGTAAACCTTTCTTTGGCTGTTGATGTTATGAAGAACAGGCCTTTGGAATTATTAAATTTATGCCTTACAACCATAGGTCAGACATTGTTTCCCTTGGGTTCAATGATGCCAGTGTTTGTATTTAGGCTCATGATATTTGGAATGAAGAGATATTTATACCTTACTCTAATTCCACTTATTCATTAAGATGTCCCTTTTTGTTTTTATGAAACTGGATTTCAATTTACATATGGGTTACCTCATGTAAAATGTTGATTGGTTATGTCATAAAATGAAATTTTAAATTGCCGCTAAATTTAAGTTCCAATAAAACTTCAAAGAAAGCAAAGTAGTGTTTCCTTCTACAATGGTCTAAATATGAAAATGGTTTACTCTTTCTGAGATCATTGCTTTGGATGTTTATGAAGTAAAGAATGTGATGCAATATTGCTTTCTATTGCCATTCAACTGTAGAATCTACTTCTCTATATTACACCAATTATCAACATTTGCTTTAATAATCATTTAGGCTTCTGAGAACTCAAAACTTGAAATTTTTATTCACAGAGAGCAAATCTTTTAAATGATATACGATATAGTAATGAGCACCAGCTTTTCCTTGTTCTCCTGTATTTAAAAACATCCTCTCTTGCTCTTCCTTGCAACAAGGCTGAAGGACTACCAATTTCAAAGTCTCCTGCAGGCCTATCAAGGTGTTCATCTGTTTGAGTTTCATTTTCACACCTTTTTTGTTTCTTCCCCACAGGACACTCCTGTTTTACTGCATTACAGACCAAGAGTAGCCGATTTGTGACAAAAAACAAAGTGTGTGAGACTGTGTGTATGAATGTGATTATGCATTATTTTGACATGTTGATAAAATATATGTACAATTGTAAAGAATTTCTAAATTTTGATTGTTTCAATGAAGTGTGATGCAAGATGTATGATTATATCATGTATGGGTAAAGACATTCTGAGTAAAAATGCACTCTAAAAAATAAGATTTTATTTCCGCTTTTGACTCTTACCATTGTTGTTTTATTTTGTTAGATTGTCTATCTCCATAAGGTATACGTCTATTTCCATAAACGTTTATCTCCATAAGGCTGATTGAAGGATTTGTATTCAAATTATGAAATTATTTGATATGTGTCAGAGCTCATGATGAATTTTATGAAAGAATGTTTAGTACTTGCATGCCCGTTATATATTGAGCCTGTTTCTTTAAAATGTTTTATTGCAATAAATGATAACAATATCAAAAGAAAATGATACTCTTTTCGTATTTTCAGTTCTTAATGTTTGTTTTACTTTGGGTCTCTTACTCTTTATCTCTTCTGCCTTTTCCCACCCTCCGCTCACTTTTCTCACTCTCTCTCCGTTTCTGTCTGTCTCTCTCTGGGTATCTTTTTCTCCTCTGTCTCTATATGTCACAGCTTATCTGTATTTGACTATCTAAATGTGTCTGTTTGTCCCTCTCTTTCTGTCCAAAACTAATTACATGCACCTATCTTTCTATCTTTACATGTATATATTATGTATTTACACTTTCGTTCAAACAGCAACATTTAAATGAACAATACACATAATTAACAGTAATTTCAACGAATAACCCTATTCAAGGACATGCCATCCTTCATTGCCTCATTTTCACCTGTCAGGTTAATCGGATGGGCTGCCATTGGCTTAAGCTTTAAACTTGCAGATTACATCGAGATCCTATGTATGTATGTAATCAATCTTTGAAGCGAGCTACTGACAGTGACACATCACAACATTCAATTTCACTTAGGTAGACAATCTTTGCTGCTCTTTTTTCTGTTTCATTTCTATTTCTAGATTTAGATTCATATGTGTATTGTTATTAATGGGGCATTACATTATGTAAATCTATGAGAATGAAAAGAAATAGAAGTGCAGGAATCCAAAACTAAATGGATAGAAGTTAGTTATACTGAAAAGAGAACTCACCCATGATGCTGTAGTATATTAACTCTAGTAATTTTTTTAATGTTACAAAAGGTCATGAGTCATAATATATTTATAATGATAGCTTAATTTCTGTTTCTATATTGTGATGCTGCAGTATATTAACTCTAGTAATTTTGTTAAATGCTACAAAAGGTCATGAGTCATAATATATTTATAATGATAGTTGATAGCTCAATTTCTCTAGTGTACTTTGTCGATGCCCCAAGGTGCTTTACAATTATTGTCAGTTACACTCTCTCTCGCATGTTCGCTAATCAATACTATTAATATTTTAAACAATTCGCAATCATTAAAAGTATACAAGATAAAACAATGACATTACAATTACTTATGAAGACATGGTCAATGAAAAACATGTACATATTATTCATTTTACTGTTATGAGAGATGTTTTGTGAACAGACATTTTTTAAAGGTTTGGATGCTGCTTGCAGACAATGGCAAAGCATTTCTTACTGTTGGACCAATTTTCTGAAAGCTTCTGTCGCCAAAATGCTTTAAATTTGTTTTAGGAACTGAAAGTAAATTCAAATTTTGTGATCCTAGTTTGTGAGGGGGTTGGTAAGGACAGAGTGGATTTTTAATGTAGGCAGGCGCTGTTGACTTAAGGCTGTTGTAACTGTTATCTTAGTAGATGAGTCGTGAAATTTTAAATGTAAGTGGTCACAAGTATGGCAGAATTTAGATGTGCTTGCTAGTCTTGCTTTCAGAGCACTGAGCACCTGAAGTAGAAACAATTACCTATATTTTGTCATCTGTGTGTGTTGTATAACAAGAACAAAAATCTGTTACGTCTCTGATAAATATTTGTCAACAAAAATAAAAAGATGTCAGTAAGCAAAGAAGACCTGCACGTAGTGCGAGGACAGCAAAAAAAGGGCCATATTTTCTGTTATAAGTTATAAGATTAGCATTGTTTGTATCATTATTAATAGTGGTAGATGTAGTAATAAAAGTACTAAAGTAGAAGTAGTCAAAGTAGTAGTAATATCATTATTATTAACTTTACTATTAGGGATACTATTATTATTATTATCATCATCATTAGCAGTATGCTGGTGAGAAGTTTTCAAACGTCAGTATTGATGAAAACCATTAACATCATAGCTCCTTTTTTCTATGTATATGAATATTGACGTGATTTATGTGTAATTGTGTCTTTTTCCATGGAATCATCTGGAAAGTAAAATCAAATACATTCATTAAACCAATCCAAACTATAAAATACACATGCAAGCGCACACACATTTGCGTAACTACAAAATAAACACAACCGAATTGTGGTTCCAGATTGTAGAAAAGAAAATGACCCTGAAAACATTTACATGTACATAGCATTGTTTCTAATAATATGAGATCTGAACATGAATTAATCTAAGCTTAATAATAAAAAATAATAAAATTCTTGAATTTATAAACTCATCAAACTTAATAAGATAATTAAATTACAACTATAATTGCGAACATATGAAGAAACAACACATAAGAGGTTGCTTTTTTCTTGTATACCCAAACTCAAAGGTGATAAGTTAAGTGGAGACGGATGATTAAAAGGAGATTGTGCAGATCACAACATTCTGTGCACATTAAAGTAATTTAAAGATCCTTAGCTGTTTACAGGGCAGTTGGGGTAAAATTGAAACAAATACCAAAAACACTGAGATAATCTTAGTTGTGAATTTGGGTAAATCAAATCAGGTTATCAAATAATACTTGAACAAAATTAGATCAATAACACATATATATATATATATATATATATATATATATATATATATATATATATATATATATATATATATATATATATATATATATGTATATATATATTATTTCTATCGAGAAAGACTGAGTTTGATAAACGTTAAAAATGAGAGGAAGGAGAAAGGGGTGAATTTCTCTCTCTCTCTCTCTCTCTCTCTCTCTCTCTCCTCTCTCTCTCTCTCCCTCTCCTCTCTCTCTCTCTCTCTCTCCCTCTCCCCCTCTCTCTCTCTCTCTCGCCCTCCTCCTCTCTGCATAATAATAATAATACTAAACATTGATAATAATAACCTGCTGCCTTGCAGGCAGGTCTTGGCTGACCAAAGGCTAAGGGAGTTAACCCTGAAAGAAAACAACCTGCTGCCTTACAGGCCGGTCTTGACTGAACAAAGGCTAAGGGAGTTAACCCTGACAGAAAATAACAATCTGCTGCCTTGCAGGTTGGTCTTGAATGACTGAAGGCTAAGGGAGTTAACCCTGACAGAAAATAACAAGGCCCGATGGGGGGCCTCAAGGTGGCAGCCCCACCATCTACCTAGGCTACAGTGGGCTAATCCCCTACTTATCCAAAACAACCTGATTCAAAGTAATATTTACAATGATACACCCGGCTTGAACTTTCGAAGACGACTCTGGAAAAGAACACGGACTGTGATTTTTGGAACATGGAATGTTAGGGCAATTAATAGAAAGGAGTTAGAATAAGTTGAAGAAATTGAAAAATTCAAAGTAGACATTTTGGCTATTACAGAAACAAAGAAAAAAAGGACAAGGAATAGAAAATGTAGGACCAAATCATACTTTAATTAATCTTCTCAGGAGCAGATGTCAAAGATAGAGCTAGAGCAGGAGTAGGCCTCCTAATGCATAAACGTTAAAAGGCAAGAAATGTTACTAGAAAGTTGGAAATTTATAAGCCCACGGCTATTAGAGGTAAATATTAAACCAAAAGGAAGAAAAATTAAATTATTTATAGCTTATGGACCAAACTAAGATGCCCCCAAAGAAGAAAAAGATATCTTCGAAAAACGATTTACGAATAGCTGCAGAGAATCTCAAACCCAAACAGTAACAGGAATTAATGGTTTTAGGAGATTTAAACGCTAGAGTGGGCAACAATGTAGAAAAGTCAGGAGGAGTAAGAGGTAAAGAAGGAGAGACAACAACTTCTCCAAATGGCTAACACATTTTTTCCTCATAAAGATATCCACAAATATACAAGAGTAAATGAGGACAGATATGAAAAGTCAATAATAGACTACGTAATAGTTAGCAGCTCCCTTTTTACAGTACAATGGATGCTAGAGTAAGCAGAGGAGCTGAAATATTTAGTGATCATCACCTAGCGATAGCCAAAATGAAATTATTAACTGAAGAAAACAAACAGAAAAGGAGAGAGAAGAGAGCTAATAAACTCAAAATAGAGGAACTAAATGAACCAATGGTGAAACAGATGTACCAATCCAGGATAAAAAGATCTATCAGTATCAGTGAAAGGCAGATGGATCTGAGGGAAAGCACAATAGAAGAAAAGTGGCAAATATATAAAGAAATACTCCTCAGTTGTACAATGTACTGAAGAGGTCTGTGGTAGGAAACAATTAAAGGAGATGGGAAAAGGACAGCATGGTGGATGAGAATGTCAAGACTAAGATCAAAGAAAATATAGATGCCTGGAAGAAATACTTGCAAACAAAGAGACCACAGGATAGGATAGATTACGTGGGTAAAGGAACGATCGCCAACGAGGAAGTTGGGAAAGAAACAGGAACAGTGGGAAGAGTTTGGACAAAGACTTCAAGAAAGCTATCATGGAAATCAAAAGATGTTCTGGGAGCAATGAAGAGCACGAGAAAGACCAAAACATGCCCAATACGACAAATTAAGAATGCCAAAGGAGAAATAATGAAAGGAGACAGCGAAATCATGGAAACATGGAGAAAGTATTTTCAACAATTACATAATCCCTCCAGAACATATGAAACAAGGAGTACAGATCAATTAGTAAGAGTAACAAGTAATTGAGTTGAGACAGCTGAAGATGTAGATATCTCAATGGAAGAACTTCAAACAGCTATAAGAAAAGTGAAATTAGGAAAAGCCCCAGGAGCAGATCAAGTGTATCCAGAAATGATTAAAAACCAAGGGAGAGAGGCAGACAAACTACTACATGCAATAGAAGCATGGAAGTCCAAACATGTACCAGACGACTGGAAAAAGGGAACGGTAGTGCCAATACACAAGAAAGGATCAACCATAGAATGCTCAAACTATAGAGGGATATCACTACTTAGCGTACCAGGAAAAGTGTATGCCAGGATACTGGAAATGAGACTAAGGAAAAGAGTAGTGGATCAGATTGAAGAACACCAAAGTGGATTTAGACCAGAAAGAAGTGTACAAGATCACATATTTACAATTAGACGAATAATAGAAAATTTCCTTGAGAGAAACATTGTGTTTTATTGACTTAGAAAAGGCATTTGACACTATGAGGAGGGACGAACTATGGCATTCCTTAAAAGTACTCAACGTAGAGCAAAATTTAATAGAAGCCATTAAACGTTTTACAATAAGTGAGAGTAGCTGGAAATGTATCTGAAGAATTTGATCTAAACATTGAGGAGTAAGACAGGGTTGTATTCTAAGTCCTCTTCTTTTTTTTTATCACATTCATGGATTCAGTCGCAAAGGCATCCTCAAACATGAAGAAAATGAATGTAGGTATGTGGAAGCTCAAACCAGTAAATGTATCTATGCTTTCATTTGCTGATGATTTAGTTCTGTTTGGAAAATCAGAAAGGGACCTCCAGTCAAATATCAACATAATGAATAATGAATTAAATAAAAGAGGAATGAGAGTAAATAGTAAATGCAAATGAAACCAAACAATGCTAGTAACTAGGGAAGCTAAAACAGCAAATCGAAAAATTAGGCAGGGAGAATTTAGAACAAGTTCAAAGCTACAATTACTTAGGAGTGATGATTAACTCAGAAGGAAAACTAAGAGAAGAAATCAGCCAGAGAATCCAAAAGGCAAGTGCAATATATAACCACCTAGGAAAGGCCTTTGTAGGTAAACAAGAATTGTCAACAAAAACCAAAATGGCAGTATACAACACAGTTTATTGTCCTACTCTCCCCTATGGCAGTGAAACCTGGACCTTAGACAGTAGGGAATACAGTAGAGTGCAGTCAGCCGAAATGAAATATCTAAGAAGAGCTGTAGGGAAAACTAAAAGAGACAAAATCAGAAACACAATAATAAGAGATCAAACCAAAGCAGATAGCATAAGAACTAAGATAGAAATGAATCAACTGAGATGGTTTGGGCATGTTAACAGAATGAATGACAATAGAATAGCTAAATCAGTATATAGTGCTAAAACTCAAGGTACAAGAACAAAAGGCAGACCTCGGAGAAAGTAGGAATAAGATATAAAAGAGGCATTAACGCAAAGAAATTTAACTTTTTTGGAAGGAAACAGAGACCGTCAGGACAGGGCAGCCTGGAGAAAGATCATTTCGGGCATCTGAAACCCATACACCGGAAGGTAGAATGGGAGCTGATAAATATAATAATAACAGTGACAATAACAATCACAATAATAACAATAATAATGATAATAACAATAGATTGTTGTTGTCTCATAGCCTTATCCATCATTACATTCCTCAAGATTTTTGTTTTTTAATCAACATTAGTTGTGATGTTGGATATTTCAGGATTTGCGTTGTTTTGTTATTAACACTATGATCGATGTTGTATAACAGATCTAGCTAAGCTAGATTAGATCTAGTACATGCACTACCGAGCATGGAAGCGAAGATATTATGAAGGTATTGTAATCGCCAAGTAGAACATTATACTTTTTGTGAATACATGTACTGTGTATTTCCCCAACGATTATTTATGTACTTGGAAGGCAAAAAGTAGGAGTCGATGTAAAGATGAAGACGAAATACGAAAATCTCTTGGACGTCGATTGTTCATTGAAATAGTTTCTTCAGTATTTACTCATATGTCTACGTCTCTTTTATGTAGATGTCCAGGTCTATCTTTGAGCATGGTACTATGATGAATAGATATATCCTTTCGTCACTCATGCTAACAAGGGTATGTGAGGTCCAGTCAATAGGTATTGATCTCTACCGTTCAGAATTCAAATCTTTTGTAGTTACTACTGGTGCAGATCTAATCTAGATCTAGATCTAGATCTAGATTCTAAATCTCTAGATCTAGAATATAATATATATATATATATATATATATATATATATATATATATATATATATATATATATATATATATATATACACACTATAGATCTAATATCTAGATCAATATAGATTAGGCCTTACAATTTACAGCTGATTTTCTTTCTGTTCCCAAATGCTTTCAATAGCTTACTTTAAATTTAAAGGTGTACATTGTATGTAAATGGGTGGGGGTGGGAGAGTGGTAGTATCTCCGGTAGCGTATCTTCTTTTGTAATCAATCACTCATATTATTAAAACTGACATTAGAAATTAGGGATACAAGTTAATTAGGTCCACATCTAGATCTATGAAAGGACTTCGATAGTCTGGCACATCACAGGAGAGGAGGCTAAAAAAAATAACAAACGGGAGAGATCTATCACAAACCTGGAAGTAAAAGTTAAAAGGCTGAACAGAAACCCCACACTCACCCAACCCCCATGATCCCCAGCCCGCCCCAACCCCCATCCAACCAAGCTTAGGTCCCTCCGGCATCTCATCCCAAAAGCTGTGTTGCTCAGCAGTGCCTTGCAAATATCTAAATATTTTTAATTTACCATAATCTGACAATAGTCATAGTGTCAAAGAACACAATAATAGCTGCTGCTAGTGCTAGTTTTTTTGTGCCTCGACTCAGTGAATCTAGATCTAGATGGATATATTGAATCTAAAAAAAGGTTCTACAATAAATTGTCAGTTATTCGACACGCTGAAATATCCGACACACTGACTTCTACTTGGGAACAGATATATCTCTCTTTAATTGTCATAGCTATCCGACATCTCCGCAATTCTGATTCCCACACTAATTTGCTGGGAACACATGAATATTTTTCACTAGATTAACTGCCACTACGTAATTAATCGTTAGCTCATACTATTAAATCCAACACACCTAAATATAATCCTTGCAAGTGGCAAGAAGAAAAAATCAACCTTTAATATTTGTAAGAAAATCGTCTCCATATTTTATGATCCAATAGTAGGTTAAAGCCTAGGCTCATTGGTACATGTTCAGCATGTTATGCAATGTATTGACATTAAAGATAATTGGCAAGTCATCACATTGGTGACATGGTAAAACAATTGCCTTCAAGTTTAATTCAAATTATGAATCGGTTAATGAGTGATCAATAATAACCTATTGACACTGTTCTAATCCTATTATTAATTAATGGATGGCAAGTGTGTGGGAAAATACATACTATTCTGAGACTTTCAAATGTTTTATTTTCATGCCCCGGGTCAATTCCACTTATCCGACATTTTTGGGGGAACGGACAATGTCAGATTACTGACATTAGATTGTATTTGTATGAAAATTGAATTTCATGGAAATATTTCCAGTCTGGCACATCAAGGGACATAACTAAGATAAAAAAGTAAGGTTAAAAGAAGAGAGAAGGTTTCATTGCAGTAATTCATGACTATTGAGATTACGGTCATTTGCCAATCTGACACTGAGAACTCAAGACTATTGACAGTTTATTTGGGAAGGACTCCCATGTATGGGCACACATATCACAATCCCCCCCACCCCCCAATAGCCTTTACTAGCTCACAAGTGGATTATATGGTATAATAATTACTTAGTGAACCCATTTTTATCATTATATTTGAGTTAAGGACAGGGCGATAGGTTAGGGTTTGTGATTTAATTTCAAATATGTAATCAATATATTTATGAAAACAAATATTTTATTGGGATTTATCAAAAGATGCGACTCCCTGAGGGGTATTTCTTTTATTTTTAGAATTTTGTTTCTCATAATTTATTATTGATTTTGAAATAAATAGCAAATAACAGCAGCTTTTTTGTATTATTTATGAATTTTTATTATTCTGATTATTATTGTTATTATTATTATTACTAGATCTAGCTGTAGGCGCCATGCGATGCCGGGTTAAACGATTAAATTGTAAATCAAATTTTTGTGTAATCTTTTGTCTTCACACCAAAGTTGAACAACAAAAACATATTACACTATTGGATTCCCTTTTGGAACTAGAACTACACGGATTTGAAACTGGGTCAGTTTGTCAATCATGAGGATAAGATTTGAAAAAAAAAGGCCAGAGCAAACGGGAGTGGCACTAGAAAGAGGCTAAAGGGATCCCATTTAAGACCTCATTTAAAATTTTAGAACTTTATTACTCACAAATGAGCTTTAAATTTTAAAAACGATTGGTTGCATACACTGCATTAATACATTGCATATAAGCAAAATAAGGGCTCCCTAACTATTTTTTATTATAATAAGAAATATTATTGTTTTGTTTTTTTTATGGTTATTACTATTATTGTATGTTATATGATATATATTTATTCATATCACTTTCTGTCTCTCCATGTGCAGGGTTTGACTTGTCATGTATTTTAATTTGAACTGTCTCCACACACGACATCATCAAAGGCTTGAAAACCATCTTATTCTACTGGTAGTGTTTGAGAATCAATCTTCAATGTTTCCCTATCCAGGAAGTCAAATGGACGAGGTAGGTAATACAACACTTGTGGTGACGACAGGAACTTTAGGGAATCTCTACATTTAGTTTTAAACTTATTCCCAAGAGAACTAATACTAACAGACACAAATTTGAAATTTGTATTAATGGAATTGTCACACCTTGTTTTGATGAAGAAATGTTTTGTGTCTGCTCTGTACAGACACAAAAAATTAGGAGAGGATATGAAGGCTGACAAACCAACGTATTATAATATAATGGCTTTTCTGAGGGGGTTTGTTTATTTCTTTTTAAAGAGATGCATTTACTAAATTAATTAATGCTTTAAAAAGGATTTTGTTTATTTTTGTTTAAAGAGATGCATTTACTGATTTAATTAATGCTTTTAAAAAGGTATTTTACATCTGACAAGAAAACAGCTAAACAAAACAAAACAAGTATGAAAATATTTTTAAAACTTATTTAGCACACCCCAAATAAAATTACCTGAAATGTGTCAAGTAAACTTTTAAAAACATTTTAGATTGCAATAGCATTTAAGATTATGAAAACTTTTTCTATTTATCAGTTTGCTGGAAATAACAGCAGACAGCATAGTTATCAAATATTTGACAAAGAACAAAACATTAAAAAGATCAGAAAAAATACATAGAGGGAGGGAGAGAGAGATGGACAGACAGAGACAGAGATTTATTATAAAATCATTAGAATATTCTTGCTGGTGGTTTTTAAATTATCATGAATATCTTTCTTCAATGAGATAACTTCTGCAGACTTCCTTCAAAAACAATATTGAAGTGTTTAATGCATGTTTTGTTGGGTTTAATATGCTATTTCCAATTCAAGTTAGCTTAGCATATTTTTTTTACCTTTGTGCATGTTTCTATTACGTGGAATATACTTTTTGTGACATTTTAGGACCTGAAAATTCGCATTGACGATATCAATCCACATGTGGTATGTTCCCTGTGTTCTGGTTATTTCATTGATGCAACTACTATCACAGAATGTTTACACACATGTAAGTTATCATTGGATTTTATAATATCTATTCTATATATGAGAGCACTTTTGAGTTTGATTTTGTTCACTTCTTTATTTTTATTGTTGTCTTTGGTGTGTCGATTGTGGTCTTTTGAATTTTAAATTGCTTATTATTTTTTAATAGCAATTTTGTAAATTATTACAATTGTTTTTTTCCCTTTGTTTACATAAAAAACGTTTTCTTTTATTACCGTTCTTTTCATATATATATATAAAATTATTAAAAATAATCTGTCTTTATAATTTTAAAATATTGTATCATTTTCAGTCTGCAAAAGTTGTATTGTCAAGTATCTGATGAGTTGCAAACATTGCCCTCAATGTCAACTGAAAGTCCATGAAACACACCCCTTGCTACTACTGCGGCCAGATCGCACCTTGCAAGATATTGTCTATAAACTCATTCCTAAATTATTTGAAAGTGAGTAAAGAGGTTCTGCGAAAAATATTCATAAAATTAATGTATGACATTATGCCTAAGGGATTTTAATCCAGATTTTCCTTTGAAATAACTTTATGGAATAAAGGGAAAGTTCATTTAAATGAGAAATGAGCATAATTTATCTGCTCTGAATTTTCTATTTGTCTGAATATGCCAGACATGCAGCGGATACATATACTCTCATATATAAAGTAAAAAAAACAAAACTTTTTTAAGTGAAAAAAATTCCCAGATAAATGCACCCGGTCGTCAAAGCAGGGTTTGAAACTAAAAAGTCATATTTTTAAAAATTAATTTCTTATATGTAGATTTTATAAAAGGCCCAGAATAATCTATCACAAAGGGTAGTCCAATTGAGACAGATAATGATGTAAAAGAATGTTAAGCTTTGTTTTATGACGTTTAGTTATAATGTAGTTGGAAAGAGTAATTGATATTAGGATACGGAAGCTGATAAACAAATTCCACTTTTTAACTGCCACACATGCTTATTGATGACTTATTGATATCTTCTCCCAGATGAAGAATTGCGTCGTGAGGAGTTTAATAAATCAAGAGGTGTTGCAAGTGATAAAAAGTCAGAGCCCGAACTGGTAACTATTTTTTTGTTTATGTCATATTTATACCTTTACAGGAGCGTCAATCTGGCTGTAAGAGTGGATTTTTTTATTTTTTAAGACTTTTTTTTACAAACTGTTCATTGTTGTTGTTTTCTATACGAAAATCATAAACTTTGTGTCTCAGGTAATCCATATCTATGTCAATGATGACTTTCTTTCTTTTGTTATCAGTTCCCATTTTACCTTTCGGTATATGGGTTCAGATGCCGTAGATGATCTTTCTCCCAGGATGCCATGTCCTGGCATTTTCTGTTTCCTTCCAAAAGTTAAATTTCTATGCTTCAATGCCTCTTTTATATCTTTTCTGGGCTTTAGCATTGTATACTGATTTAGCTATTCTATTGTCATTTATTCTGTTTACATGCCCAAACCATCTCAATTCATTTGTTTCTATCTTAGTTTTTTCATACCGTCTGCTTTGGTTTGATGTCTTATTGTTGTGTTTCTAATTTTCTCTTTTAGTTTTCCCTACTACTCTTCTTAGATATTTCATTTTCAGCTGCCTGTACTCTACTGTATTTTCTACTGTCTAAAGTCAGGTTTCGCTGCTGTAGAAGATTAGACAATAAACTGCATTGTATACTGCCATTTTGGTTTTTATTGACAATTCTTGCTTACTTACAAATGCCTTTTCCTAGATGGTCATATATTGCCTTTTTGATTCTCTGGCTGATTTCTTCTCTTAGTTTTCCCTCTGAGTTAATCATTACTCGTAGGTAATTGTAGCTTTGAACTTGTTCTAATTTCTCCCTGCCCAATTTAAGATTTTGTGTTTTAGCTTTCCTAGTTACTAGCATTGTTTTGGTTTCCTTTGCATTTACTCTCATTCCTCTTTTATTTAGTTCATTGTTCATAATGTTGATATTTACTTTCCTGTTTATTTGAGCACATGCCTACATCTATTTTCATTCGTGAATCCATAATGATGATTCAAATGTCTTAATATGACTTTCTGATTTTCCAAACAGAACTCAATCATCATAGTCCGTCCCTCCTCACAGTGTCAAATGGAAGGTGCATTGATACATATGTGGTCTTGTACACTTCTTCCTGGTCTAAATCCACTCTGATGCTCTTCAATCTGATCATCTACTCTTTTCCTTAGTCTCATTTCCAGTATCCTGGCATATACTTTTCCTGGTACGCTAAGTAGTGATATCCCTCTATAGTTTGAGCATTCCATAGTTGATCCTTTTTTATGTATTGGTACTACCATTCCCTTTTTCCAGTTGTCTGGCACCTGTTTTGGACTTTCATGCTTGTTGGCATATTGCATGTAGTAGTTTGTCTGCCTCTCTCCCTTGGTTTTTCTGGATAAAGTTTATCTGCTCCTGGGGCTTTTCGTAATTTCACTTTTCTTATAATAGCTGTTTGGATTTCTTTCATTGATATATCTACATCTTCAGCTGTCTCCTCTGGATTGCTTGTTACTCTTACTAATTGATCTTACTCCTTGTTTCATACGTTCTGGAGGGATTATGTTTCCATGATTTGGCTGTCTTCTTTCATTATTTCTCCTTTAGCGTTCTTAATTTGTCATATTGGGTATGCTTTGGTCTTTCTCATGCTCTTCATTGCCCCCTAGAACAGCTTTTTGATTTCCTTGATAGTTTTCTTGAAGTCTTTGTCCAAACTCTTCCTATTGTTCCTGTTTTGCTTTCCTCACTTCCTCTTTGTGAAAGTTCTTTTATTCACGTAATATATCCTATTCTTTGGTCTCTTTGTTTGCAAGTATTTCTTCCAGGCATCCTTCTATTCTTTGATCTTAGTTTTGACATTCTCATTCCACCATGCTGTTCTTTTCCGATCTCCTTTAATTTGTTTCCTACCACAGTCCTCTTCAGCACAACTGAGGAGTGTTTCTTTATACATTTGCCACTTTTCTTCTATTGTGCTATCATTCAGATCCATCTGTCTTTCACTGATAAATCTTGTTATCCTAGATTGGTATACCTGTTTTACTACTGATTTAATTTGTCCCTCTATTTAGAGTTTAGTAGCTTTCTTCTCTTTCCTTTTCTGTTTATTTTCTTCAGTCAGTAATCTCATTTTGGCAATCACTAGGTGATGATCACTAAATATTTCTGCTCCTCTGCTTACTCTAGCATCCAATGTACTGTAAAAAGGGAGCTGCTAACTATAATGTAGTCTATCATTGACTTTTCACATCTGTCTTCATTTACTCTTGTATATTTGTGGATATCTTTATGAGGAAAAAAGGTGTTGGCTATTTTCATGTTATTCTTTAAGCAAAAATCTATTAGTCTCTCTCCATTTGGAGAAGTTGTTGTCTCTCCTTCTTTACCTATTACTCCATCTGATCTTTCTATACTGTTGCCTACTCTAGCGTTTACATCTCCTAAAACCATTAGTTCCTGTTTGTGTTCCAGATTCTCTGCAGCTATTTGTAAATCGTTTTCGAAGGTATCTTTTTCCTCTTTAGTGGCGTCTTCGTTTGGTCTACAAGCTATTAATAATTTAATTTCTCTTCCTTTTGGTTTAATATTGACCTCTAATAGCAGTGGGCTTATAACTTTCCACTTTTCATGCCTTTTATGCACTAGGAGACCTATTCCTTCTCTAGCTCTATCTTTGACATCTACTCCTGAGAAGATTAAAATATTATATGGTCCTACATTTTCTATTCCTTGTCCTTTTTTCTGTTTCTGTAATAGCCAAAATTTCTACTTTGAATTTTTCCATTTCTTCAACTAATTCTAACTCTTTTCCATTTATTGCCCTAACATTCCATGTTCCAAAAATCACAGTCCGTGTTCGTTTCCATTTTCGTCGTTAAAAGGTCAAGCCTGGTATATTGTATTTATTTCTCTGCATCAGTTAGATTTTGGATAAGCAGGATTAGCCCACTGTACCCTAGGTAGATGGTGGGGCTGCCACCTTGAAGCCCCCTACCAGGCCTTGGTATTTTCTGTCAGGGTTAACTCCCTTAGCCTTTGGTCATTCGAGACCAGCCTGCAAGGCAACATGTTGTTTTCTGTCAGGGTTAACTCCCTTAGCCTTTGGTCAGCCAAGGCCGACCTGCAAGGCAGCAGGGAGACTCGTGGAGGGCGGGATCATCTACTCCCGGGTACGGGTGCTTACCTGTCCACTGCCCGGAACATGGATGGCAATAATTTTTAATCTTTCATCTAAAAGGGCTCAGATTTGGACATAAATGGGTTATGCTTTAGAAGTCTTTAGCAAGTAGTGACTGTTTGTATCTTTCTGAACTGATCTTTTCATGTAGAAACTAAAAAGTATATAATGTGATGGGATAACGTGAATGTATCATTGTATGGTGATAGAACTTGGGAAAACCACTGTTGAAGATGAAGTTATGAACTTGTACAGATTCCACTGGGGTTTTTCAATTCAATTCAATTCAAAATATTTTATTTCATCCCAGAGGAAATTTTTGTTTATAGACGTGTAATAAATTAATAGAAGTATAAGTACATTAATCATGTAAATGGACATAAGAATTAACGTTTTCATGCACACAACATGTATAATATATATTATTAAAAAAAGAAAGTTATAGATAAATATGCCATTTAAAAGTTATTACTTATCGTATCGCATATTCCAATATAAATAATAATTATGGTAAAAATGTGTTTCATCTTCAACTTATCTCTAGAATTTTCATTTATAATTTGTATTATTGGTAACATTGTTCACAGTTTTTCTCGGGGTAAGCATAAGAGTAGACAATTACTCAATATGATATCAGTATGGAATTTGTGGCACTTGAATATTTAATAATGATTCCTCAGAAGACATTACAATCTTTGAATTGTGCTGCAACTTAATTGTGTTTAAAAACAGCTCCTTGGGTGTCATCACTAGCCTAAGATTTGTGGACCAAGGTCTTAACATTAAAATCTTAGCTAGAAGTTGAGTTCAAATATATCAGAAATATCATTTATTGAAAATTTATTTTTATTTATGTCATTCTATCCTTTACAACTTGCAGTATGCTCCACTTTGCTTACAGTTACAGGCAGAAATATATATATTCATCATACTCTAAATTAAACAGGAATAATATTTGCATGATATATAGGAGTATTGCTTTTATATTGGAATGTTAGTTCTCATTGGAATTCTCACTTAAAACCATTTCTCTAATCAGCACAACCTGCCTGATATGTTTTGCATTTTATTTTCTCTTGAACATTTCATTATAAATACTTTGCTTGATTCCCACAGAAGAGCAAGCAGCCCCGAAATTGTCAAGTATAATCAACAACCCTGATGGGCACCTATATAAAAACGATGAACAGATTTGTCTGTGCCTTGAACACTACAGGTGTGTGGCAAATTGTTTCTGGGTTTTTTGTCAAACAATAACCTTATATCTAACATTGTATTATAATATGAATGTCAACCCAAGAAAAGTGCCAGCCCTATATAAAGGGCATGTTGCCGTCCACCCAGAAAGTGCGCAGGCCCTATATTTAGGGCTGCTGTCATTGGCACGGAAAGCCCGCTGGCCCTATATTTGGGGCCAGACACCTAGATTTCTTGAATGGAAATTTCCACTTTCCTTACATGATTCATGACGTAGTTTGACTTTTGAGTTCATAGTTAAATAACAGCCAATGAGATTACAATTTATTTTAAGCTCGTGGCTTTCCCGATAGCCTCGTTATCATTCGTCAAAGTGCCGCTTTCTCATTCAACACACTTCGTGAGAGGCCTAAGTTGATTACACGGCTGTCGCTGCTAATGTTTAGTCCTTAGTTTAAGTTTCTCTTGTTGCAATAACATATCAATATGAATTCCTTATTCTTTCAAGTCTAAATCCTAGCTTCGCCCGTTGCACACACTCGTTTTGTCATGCAAATGGCTGGGGCAACCCCTCACTGTAAAAAGGTCACTTCCGGTAACACCGCGAGCTCTACTTGGATTAAGATCTTTTAGAGGTTTTATTATTGTATAGCTGCCAACCAGTATATAAAAAACATAATTAATACAGTTTTTTTGTTGTTGCTGTAAGTCTGTAATTACCTTGAAAAGTACACTCAAACCTTGTCATACCACCAAGTCTTGTGCCAGTGATAATTTAGCGTTGTAAACAGAATGGCGTTATAACAAAAACGCCATTCTTCATTATTACAATGTTTGAATTCAAGGCCAGATACAGATGCCTGTGGCTCAATTTTTTATGGCGATTGGGGGGGGGGGGGGGGGACCCCATACGTACATTGGTTAAAGAGAGGCCACTGTTTCAATGCCAAAGCTCGATTAGCCCCATCTGAAGGGCAAATTTTCTGTTAATCTTTCAAATATCGTATGTTGTCTTCTATGAATAAGAAACATAAGACAAAGTTTTAAAGACAAATCCTATTGAGGCTTGCAAAATGCTTTTTCTCTGACCCTCCTAATCTACTTTTAAAAATACCCTCTGAGATGTCGATCCAAATATCACCAATTCTGCTTTTAGCCATTGCATATCTCTATATGGCAACCAATGAGAGATATTATATCTTTAAGTTTAGGGTTTTATTTACCACAATTCACCAAACACCATTGTTTGGCATTTGTTTTATTTCTTTAAGCTCATCATACAATCAATCCTCATTTTACAACCAGTTAACATAACACAGGCAGATGTTGGGAGCGTGATCACATGTTGTAGTCCAGGCCCAGTTCTCTCTGACTCTAAAATAATTTTTCTGTCATTTTTTGGACTTTATATTCATCAACATCTTGCATTCCCATGATGTTTGGGTCACTAACCTCCATGGTTTTTACGTCTTTTTTGCTGCTTGATCAATGGCCACATTTAAAAATTGTCAATTTTTATTATGCATCAAAGAGACTTCAAATGCATCTTTTGCAAAAGGCAATGAATGTGATACAGGTACACATGACCACAATGAAACATCAGTAGCTAAGTCTCAGAGCATCATGACTTTCACCCAGGAGGCCTGAGTTCAATTCCTTTAAATATGGCATGGAAAGCAATGGCAAACTACCACATTATAATTATACCATAAATGCCTAGAAAAACCAGAACTCTTCTCCTGATTACCCTATGCTCAATTTTAGGTAGGGGACTTGTTTGATTTTTACACAATCAAGCATGAAAGATCAAAAACTATCATTGACTATTAAATTAAGCTTTTACTTTATGTTCAACTTTGATTTAATTTGGCATGGTTTAATCTTAGGATAAGTCATTTATTGAGGTCCGTCACAGTTTTTCTGAGTTTAACTGATTTCTGTTAAGCAGTTTTTATCTGATTGAAAACTAAAGAAAAAGACAACCCAAAATTATATCTGTACAATTTTTTAAATTGTAAAATCAAATTCTTTTTTTTTTTTACAGGTCACAACGAATTTTGCATAAAGGCAAGATTGTTTCTTTACGTCCTTTAGACAAGAAATTTCTCCGTTGTTCCATCCGAGTTTTGGTATCACACTTAAAAGCTATGGTATACAAGAAACTTTCTGTATCTCCTGAAATTCAGGTAAGAAGCTGGGTCTTTAATGCACTTTTGCTTTTTCTATGTTGATACATTCCATGGTCGGTTTTTGTCAATAACTAACGTACGTGTTCATACCACTTTATAGAAATAGTCTTTCAAACAGAGGCTAACCTTGAAAAGTGGAAGGAAGATGTGAAAAACCACTGCATTGCGTAAGAGATAGGGACCAATAGGTGGGCTTAGCAGTTTTAATTGAATTAATCACATAGTGGATATACAGATAATTAAAAATGTAAATGAGAAATGTTATTATAATTTATCTTTTCCCTTATCTTCATGGTATCAAAGATAAGTTTCTGTGATAAAATATCAAAGAAAGACAACTGAAAGGTCATAACAAAGGACTATTTTTTGCTTTCTCATGTAAGTAACAACAAACTAGTGTTAACAGCTATAGTCATAGTAAAGAAGAGAAAATTCATGGGCATACATTTCATTGATGGCTCAACTGACATGAATTCATACAGTAGGTTCAGTCACAAAGTTCACATGATTTAAAAAAAAATTTTTATCACTGATTTAAGTATAATCGTTAATGATATCATGGTATTGTGTTTGGGTTAAGATTTTGGGGGTTTTTTCATAATTTTTTTTTATTTTTGAGTTGTTTTGTTTAAATTTATGTCTCTTGTCATCTAGATCCGTAGCCTCTCTTGATGCAAAGTTGCCTTATAAAGTACTCAGTATGCTATTCTTAGTCTTGTTTATATAGCAAGATCTGAGCTTTTAAAAAATTTATATCAAACTTATAATTTGTATGTAATTTTGCAATTAATGTGGTAATCTGATTCTTTCTTTTTTTTGTGTGTATTAACAAGGTGGAGGTCTTGTGTGACCGAGAGGTGCTGCCAGAGGAAGTGTCAATGAAACAGATATTTTTGATGAACTGGTTTGGAAAGGTAAACTTTATTTTAAAAGTCCATTAGGATCACACACAGATTAATTGCATGAGGCAGTAACATTAGTAACAAGAATTTTTTTAATGCATATGTGTCAAGGAATCAAACATTTTATTTTACTTTTGCATTAAATGCTTAAATAAAAAATATGTTTTCTTATGAGTATACTACTATGTATTATATCTTATGCAAAAAACAATCTTTGTATTACAGTAGTTACCGCCTAAATGCAGCCGCCATAATATCCGTTTCGCCTAAATGCCCGCCGTCTCAGTAAAACATATTTTTTCCTATATTTATTGCCTCTGTAATGCCCATTTCAAAACCAAGATTTCCCCCTAAATGCCTGATCTCAAAAGCAACTGGAGGTATAATCCTCTCCAAATTATCATAAAGTACGTCTGTAATTGATTTTTTTCCTTCTGACATACTGTCATCCCATCGCTAATATGGTTCCTTTATGCCCATCAACATTTTGCAATGCATTGTAGCCACTCTATACAATATACCTATCCAATGTAACATAATAAAAGACGACCAGTCTTCTCTTTTTAAGTCCACCCACTGTACCATACAGTCTTTGTCCCATTGGATCACTGGTTTGTAACTAGGAAAATATAATTGAACAGTCTTCCAGCCTCCACTCATGGCTCTTCCCTTGATGTCATAAGTTGTTTGAAATAACTTGGCGTATTAATTGACTGGGCATGCATCGCATGTGAACTTAACAGTTTTATTGCTCCCCAGTATCGCCTAAATGCCATTTTTTCTGCTTTCCAAGCTCTGGGCATTTATGCAGTAACTACTGTACTACTATAATGTGGGTTTCACATTTAATTTTATTCATTTTTTTCAATCCATTATTGTTCAATAACAGAATTTTTTTCTGTTTATTTTTCAGGAAACACCAATGGTTTTATACTATCGTTTTCGAGAAACGCCAGATAACAGTATCACTTAGTATTGGAAATATTCCTTACATTATATAATTACTTAAAATATATGCTAAAGTGTGAACAGAATTCATTTTGAGCAGGATACTTCAAAGTTTACTGGAAGGGAATCCGGCCACACAAATCTATCTGTGCACATAAAAAAATGGAATATCTGCTCAACGATTTTACACAAAACTTTGTGTTTATTCACTTCTTTTTTAACTTGATTTTTTATTTCTGAATTTCATTTGTAACTTCAGTTATATTTTACCTTTGAAAATGAACAGAAATTTAAAATAAAGATTAAATCAAGTTATTTTCACACCAATTTTGTGGGCCAAAAACACGATAAAGATAATTGAATGGGTGCATCAGTCAATCACATAATAACGTTTTTAAAATGGCAATTCATTGAAAAACACAAGGCTATTTAACCATATTTTAAACACGGCTGTGTTATTTCAAAAATGTTATTCATACAGCACGTCTGTAATGAGAATAAAGCAAATTTTTAAAATTTGTTCTTGGTTTTTGCCCATCATCTTTAAAGACAACCAGCGTGGCATTGGTAGCCGAGCAGTTAGGCTGTCGGACTGGACTGGGGCTTGCGAGTTCAAAACCTAGCAAAGCTAGGTCTGACGTTGTGTTCCTTAGGAAAGACACTTAACACGCATTTAACCTACTCTACCCAGGTGCAAATGGGTACAAGCACTAGCTTCGGAGTAAAATCCTCGTCAGACTAGTGTCTTGGCCGGGAGGTGATTATTGTCACCTGTTCGCTAATGAAACCGGGATACACTCCAGCTCTATGGGCCATAGTGGCCTTGAAGGAACTTTAGTTTTACTTTTAAAGACAGCCAGGCTCTCCTCAGTGTAATCATATTAATTGAACCAGGATGAAACTGTGGAATGGTGTTGTGATTTGTTTCTTACTTTTATAATGAAGCCTCCTATACAAGGTGTCCTCTGCAAAACTTTGTTTTCAAATTCTCTAGGGCATCTCACAAACTTAACAATTAGTGATGTGGTGATATCTGTATCTTTAAAACTTTTTATTTTTTATATAATTATCCTCATTCTAAATTTGTAATTCATGAAATCTTAATAAGTGAATGAAAATGAACTGAAAAAAAGACAAAGCATAAATCAAATTTTCAATGAGTAGGACAATTTGCTAAGACGTTTTTGGGGAGAGCTTGTCACTTGTATAGAATCTATATAAGAAATGTCTGTTAAACATGAAAATAGAATTTTGAATCTTCACTTTTGTTTAAGTAACCTTCTTCCTTCTCTTCCATCTTAAGATTTTGTTTATTTAAAAGTAATATAACTGAGTATTGGAAGATTTAGTCCACAGGAATGTGAAGAATTTTATCAATAAACCTTCCTGTAGTATTGTATTCATTGATTTACATTGGTTATATTAAAAAATATAACCTTGAAAATAATCAAAATGGCATTGATTCATAAAGTAAGAAAAGTCTACTCCATGTGAATCTACTCCATATATATATTGTATATATATATATATATATATATATATATATATATATATATATATATATATATATATATATATATATATATATATATATATATAAAATATGTATATAAAATATGATATATCAATAAGTTTGTACTTTGAGCTTATGATGATACCATTTGTAATTATAAAAAATGAATTATGAGAAAAAATCTGAAACTTTTGCTTTTATTTTCCTGGCATGAGTACTTGTGTGTCGGTTGAAAGACTCTCTGGGCAAATAACACCACTTTCTCAACATATGGGCAGGCATAAAATTAACAATGTGTCCTACCACACTGGCGGTTGCCTGTGTGGGAAGGAGTATGTATCCTGCTGTGGACAAGGAGATGGTGAAATCCTGACTCGCCTGTCAACAAAAAGATGAGGATCAGAGAAAACATCTCTGGTAGGACACTTGTGATACCTGCCTATATTAAAGCCACTACAGGCTTCACCTGTACCAGCAGGAATGTCGTTTACACAATCAAATACAAAAGACTGAAGTTTCTTCATCGTTCCTGAAGAGTTCCCCAAGTATCTGCACCATATAGAAGAACAGATATGACATTTGAGTTGAAAAGTCTGATCTTAGTTGTGCTAGTCTTGCTTTTTCTTGCTTTCTATACTTTTTTCAATTGTGAGAATGCTGTCCCCCCCCCCCCAAATCTTCTTGTTTTTACATCTGCTTCGATTCCTCCTTATGTCAACAGTACTGTCTAAATAGGTGAAAGCATCTACTTAAACTTAAAGTTAAAGTGGGATGTCCCGAAGGCTGATGGGTTCATTTGATGCTGAGTCAGTTCCTTGGTTTCCTTCGTGAATGTGGGGGCCAATAGGGTATGATGATTTTTAGTTTACATCTGTTGTAGTGAGTGGGAGAGAAAGGCCAGATCATTTGCGATATTTAGATCATTAGCTGGTGCTACAGAGTTCACTGGATGCCATTCCTCCCTCCATTTGTAGTCTTATTCATAATCCAGTCCATTGCTAAGAAAGATGAAAAGGAAGGGTGAGGGGATACACCACTGGCGAACGCCTGTCTTTACATGAAACTGAAAGCCTTCAGACAAATTTCCATCATGGAAAGCCGTGTACAATGGATACCGCATAAGTTGATATTCAAGGGACCTATCAAAAAAGGTCGACAGATGTAAACAAAAATCGACTTACGCTCAGTTACCTCCCATGACCGAATTTTTATCATAATGGTCTTGTGTAGTTTAGTATTACATGTACTAATTACGGACTGCTGACGTGTGCTCACAATCACATGCGTGTGTTGTGTTTGGGTATTTTTCTTGCTCAAGTGATTGAGCGCAGTGGTAGAATTCCAAGTGAAAAAGAAAAGTGACGATGATGGAGTAGTATTAGTAAGACTTGTAAGAGTGAGACCGCGCGTGTGATAAGATCTCTGGCTTCAGTTTTAAGCCAATCGCCTTTTTCGTCAACTGCTACTAATAATAATATTGGTACCGATGGCTGGTACACAATGATTTGAATGATTGGGTAAGACCTGGCAGTTCCACCTTCTATCTATCTGTCTATCTATCAATCTATCTCTCTCCTTCTCGTTTCTCTATCTAGAACAAATTGATTTTAAGAGTTTCTCTGTGTAATTTTCTGTAATCCGTCACTCTTGGGCTTGCAGATAATAATAATATCTTACCACCAACACATTTCTCCGCTGTCTTTTGTCATGTAAACGTCATTACTATTTGCGTTTATCCACTTGTCAAATATAGACCATAATACTAATAGACGAGTAATAGTATACGTTACCGGTTGTGATAATACAAGTTATGAAGTGGAATGGTCACTTAGTGAACAGGGCACACGGTGAGATAAGATACTAGACCCAGTTCACTCCAACTTCAATAGAAGAAAGAGAATGTCACAGATTATTTTGTGACTCATTTGGTGGCATACTTCATAAATGCCGAATGTGTCGGAGTAGGCTACTTATCTGTCAATGACTCAATTCGTCAGCCCGTTTCCTTGTGTTCCGGCTTGTCTCTTCAAGTCATCTTAACATTGCTACCTAGACGCCCCTATTACTATCAGAGTGCTACTCACAGTGTGGTAAGCGAAGGTAATGACACAAGACAATATGAAAGCCCCATAGGAAGAAAGACGAGACAAATACAAGGAATAGACAGAAAAAAATCCTGGCCACCATGGGGATCGAACCCGCGATCTCTGCGTCGTCACTCATCGACTCATCGCCTCGCCATGAAAAAAAGCGTGCTACCAACCGAGCTAACTACGCTCACTATGCGTAGTTAACTCGGTTGGTAGCACGCTTTCTTTTCATGACGAGGCAGACGCAGAGGTCGCGGGTTCGTTCCCCATGGTGGTCAGGGATTTTTTTCTGTCTATTCCTATAATTTGCCTCGTTTTTTGTTCTCATGGGGCTTTCATATTGTCTTATGTCATTACCTTCGCTTCCGACATGCCCCTTGCCTCACTGTTTATCTTTATCACAGTGTACTAGTGATACGCGTCGTCGTCTGCCGGAATATGGATATTAAGAATCTGACCGTTTAAAAAAAAAATGAGATTCTTGTTTCGCTCACCGGTTCGTGGCACATTGAACAATAAAGCAGCCGGAACGCCACATCAGAGAGGCATTTAAATTCTAGCAGATGATCACCTATAATTGATATTGATAAGATAGGTTAAATGTCGATGACACCCCCCTCTCTCTCTCTCTCTCTCTCTCTCTCTCTCTCTCTCTCTCTCTCTCTCTCTCTCTCTCTCTCTCTCTCTCTCTCTCTCCCCTCTCTCTCTCTCTCTCTCTCTCTCTCTCTCTCTCTCTCTCTCTCTCTCTCTCTCTCTCTCTCTCTCTCTCTCTCTCTCCCCCCTCTCTTATCCCTCTCTCTCTCTCTCTCTCTCTCCTCTCTCTCACTCTCTCTACTCTCTCTCTCTCTCTCTCTCTCTCTCTCTCTCTCTCTCTCTCTCTCATGATCTCTCTCTCTCTCTCTCTCTCTCTCTCTCTCTCTATCTATCCATCTATCTACCTATCTATCTATCTCTCATTGTAAAGTTTGTTCAATGCCATTACGACCCACAAAGTCGATGCTTATCCCGGTCTCTGTATCGTGACTTGGAACAGGTGATAATAATAACCTCCCTGGACAGGATGCTAGTCTGACGCAGTCTTTTACTCCCAAGCTAATGCTTGTACCCTTTGCACTTGGGTCGAATGGAACACAACGTCGAAATAAGCTTTGCTAGGATTCGATCCTGGGACCTCATGATCTCATGTCCGGCAGCCTAACTTAACTACTCGGCCACCGAAATCTACAGTTCACATATTAGCTATTTGATGCAACAAGACAGATCCAACAACAGCACAGCATAACAATGTTATTAACATAATTACAATAAAACTCACTAATAGTACTAATAGTATAACAACATTGCATCGGCCTTTTTAAAAATACATTTACAAAGGGTTTGAGCTGGCAAAATAACCAGTTCGACAAATTTATAATGTTTTGGTAAGTTGTTTAGATTGTCGGCTTCAGCAGTTATTTCTGTTGTTTTCACCGTTCTAATAATAGACATGTTAGGATAAAACAAATTATAG
>JAXRKP010000042.1:45000-127500 GCA_037039925.1 Doris montereyensis
AGACTAAAAGAGACGAAATCAGACACACAATAATAAGACACCAAACCAAAACAGATTGCATAAAAACTAAGATAGAAATAAATCAACTCAGATGGTTTGAGTATGTAATTAATGAAAACAAAAGGAATGATAAGGGAATATACGTAGCTAAATCGGTATACTCTGTACAATGCTTATACCGAGGGTAAAAGACCCAAAAGCAGACCTTGGAGAAAGTGGGAAGAAGATTTAATAGAGGCACTAAAACAAATAAGAAGGTAGAATGGGAACTGATAAAGAGAGAAAGTATCCAAACCTAAAACTGCAATTTCTCCCTCTTTTTTTTCCAGCTTGGCCATGGCTAATTGGCTTCTATGTCTGTCTCTATTCTTTAAGACAATTTTGTTTCTACTGATCCACCGTGGTTATTCAATTTATGACTGGACTTGACTTCAGAATAAAGATGCTCCACTTTTCATTGATAATGACAAAAGGGAGAAGCGTAAAACTGAGAAATAAAATTTAGTTATCGCATGTCACCTGTCAACTGTCAACGTTATCAGGGTTGTCATTTTTAAAATATCCGTTGTTGTTGTTGTTGGTATAATTACCTACACTACTATATGTACGGTTAGATCTAGAGAAGTTGTAGTCTAAGAGATATGACACTAGGGAATTAACTGTCAGTGAATGTATAACTTCTAGTCATGATTGTATGCGTGCGAAAGACCTTGTTAATGAAACTCCTTTTTTTAAACAACGTAGATGGCTCGGTTGATAGCTCGCTTTCTTTTCATGTCGAGGCGATGGTGGCCAAAATTTTTCTGTCTATTCCTTGTATTTGTCTCGTCTTTGTACGGGTCTTTAGTAGTAGTAGTAGTATGCGAAATATGACAATAAGTGACAACTCCACTAATAAAGACAGAACAAACACGTGACGTTTCGGGTATAACCCTTCGTCAGACAACAAACAAGAAATATCTAGAATCTAGATCTAGACCTCAGGCATCACACAATGTGATGTCAGAAAAAAAACACAAAGGAGAAAGAAAGAAAGAAAAAGACTGATGATAAAAAACGTAGCAGAGGGTGGTGTGAAGAATGAGCGAGAGTGGAAGGTTCAGATCTAGAATGAAATAAAAATATGAAAATAAGTAAGTAATAAAAGGTGAGAAGGAGATAGAAAGAAGGAGAGAAATAGAGAGAAAGAGAGAGAGAGAGAAGAGAGAGAGAGAGAGAGAGAGAGAGAGAGAGAGAGAGAGAGAGAGAGAGAGAGAGAGAGAGAGAGAGAGAGAGAGAGAGAGAGAGAGAGAGAGAGAGAGAGAGAGAGAGAGAGAGAGAGAGAGAGAGAGAGAGAGAGAGAGAGAGAGAGAGAGAGAGAAAGAAAAGAAAAAGAGAGCAGGGAAGAAAGAAAAAAAAGGGAGAGAGAGAGACGTGTGAGTATGGGAAACAAGAACGAAAAATAGGATAAATATAAGACTAGATCTATATCTCACTGGGTCTAGAACGAAGAAATGATAGAGAATGAATGAAAGGAAGTATCAATCAAGACAAAAATTTACACTGAAGGTGCGAAATGTACATAAATTACAAATTTATCGATGCAATAAGGGAAGAGAGTAAAGAACTTATCTGAAATTTTAAAAAATGCCAGTTAGCTCTAGTTGATGCTTTGCAAGTTATCGAAGTCTCAAGTATTTTCTCCTTGGTGATAAAATAGGGTCTATTCCATAATGGTAAGAAACCGTGCGCAAATTGCGCAAAGTTGTCCGACGAAGGGTTATACCCGAAACGTCACGTGTTTGTTCTGTCTTTATTAATGGAGTTGTCACTTATTGTCATATTTCGCATTTGACTTCACTCCACTGTGGCTCCTTCGTATTAGTAGTAGTAGTAGTAGTAGTAGTAGTAGTAGTAGTAGTAGTAGTAGTAGTAGTAGTAGTAGTAGTAGTAGTAGTAGAAGTAGTAGTAGTAGCAGTGGTGGTAGTAGTAGTAGTAGTAGTAGTAGTAGTAACAGTAGTAGAACGTAGTAGTAAAAGTAAAGTGGTGGTGGTGGTGGTGGCGGTGGTAGTAGTAGTAGTAGTAGTAGTAGTAGTAGTAGTAGTAGTAGTAGTAGTAGTAGTAGTAGTAGTAGTAGTAACAGCAGCAGCAGAAGTAGTAGTACATGTAGTAATTGTAGTAGTAATAATTAGTAGTAGTAGTAGTAGTAGTAGTAGTAGTAGTAGTAGTAGTAGTAGTAGTAGTAATAGTAGTAGTAGTAGTAGTGGTGGTGGTCATAGTGGAGCATAGTTAGCTCTGTTGGTAGCACGCAGTCTTTTCATGGCGAAGCGATGAGTGCCCACGCAGAGGTCACGGGTTCAATCCCCATGGTGGCCAGGATTTATTCTTGTCTATTCCTTGTATTTATCTCATCTTTGTTGCTATGGGGCTTTCATATTATCTTGTGTCATTACCTTCACTAGTCATAGTAGTAGTAGTAGTAGCAGTAGTAGTAGTAGTAGTAGTAGTAGTAGTAGTAGTAGTAGTAGTAGTAGTAGTAGTAGTAGTAGTAGTAGTAGTAGTAGTAGTAGTAGTAGTGGTGATAATGGAGCGTAGTTAGCTCTGTTGGTAGAACGCATTCTTTTCATGGCGAAGCGATGAGTGCCCACGCAGAGGTCACGGGTTCAATCCCCATGGTGGCCAGGATTTTTTCCTGTCTATTCCTTGTATTTGTCTCGTCTTTGTTGCTATAGAGCTTTCATATTATCTTGTGTCATTACCTTCAGTAGTAGTAGTAGTAGTAGTAGTAGTAGTAGTAGTAGTAGTAGTAGTAGTAGTAGTAGTAGTAGTAGTAGTAGTAGCAGTAGTAGTAGTAGTAGTAGTAGTAGTAGTAGTAGTAGTAGTAGTAGTAGTAGTGGTAGTAGTAGTAGCAGTAGTTAAACGTAGTAGTAGTGCACACGTATCATCACCATCATTATCAGAGACAGACATATAGAGATAGATAGGTAGGTATTATGTATTATCTAGATACATAAGGTAATTGATATAAAAATATACGGGTTTAATATATATATATATATATATATATATATATATATATATATATATTAGAGAGAGAGAGAGAGAGAGAGAGAGAGAGAGAGAGAGAGAGAGAGAGAGAGAGAGAGAGAGAGAGAGAGAGAGAGAGAGAGAGAGAGAGAGATTTTAGATTGTCTATGGAATTTCTAATTTTCCTCGTAGAACGGCTGACAGGATAGCGCCATTTGATAAAAAAATGTTCATATTTCGTACTCAAGGGCTGGCTATTCAAGGTATTTCGTTCATGAAGATCTGTGGGGTAAAATCGCTAGCACGATACCATTAGATCAAGCTGTATTTCCGGTACTCATTTTGGACCAAGCCTTATAACACAGTAGAGTGATACACTTCCTGTTTGAGTTTGGCTGGGCTGGCACTCATGATCACAGAAAGTAGTATTTATCTATAACATAATTTGTTTTTAAATCAAATTCATGCTTTGTTTTGTTCTTATAAAGGAAGAAAAATTTTACCGTAATTCATTATGATGTAATCAACACTTCTGCTTGGTCGGATAAAGCATCGTGAGTGACTGACATTGTGTTAGTAATCTTAGTGGAATCTAGCCTACTGCTACTCTACTGTGCAACTGATGATGCTTTTGGTTATAGGGAAGCTTCTGTTCAACACGAAATGATATAGACCTATATGTAATTTTTGCGTTAGTCGATATTAGCTTTTGTCCTATTGATACATTTTGTAAGCATGCTCATCTGAGGTTTCTTCATGATGCTATAAAATGACACGAGCTTTCAACTAGATCTATTTATTTAAATTATAGATCTAGATCTAGGTAATGAAAGATAATCTTGTGGATTGACTCTCTTGCAATTTCTTAGTACACTGTCACTGTGACAGCATAAAAAAATTGTAGTGGACTTAGTCTTCATTCTACATAATATGCTTTGTAGTTGGGGGAAATGGTTATGCCAAGACCATTTTAGAACACTGTTTATTAAATTGTATTATCTGCGTCTTACTATTCATTTTGAAGTCATTTCATCCTAATATTTATAATTTGACCACGCCTTCACTTTTATAGTTCATTTGTAAATTTGAGAAAAATAATGCTGGCTTTGCCAGTCTTAAAGGCATAATTATTTAGCCTTTAGCTCTAGTATAAACTAATATTTTGTTGTCTTCTTTCCGTCTTACAAAATGAGGGCAGCTCACTAGGCACATTTTGTTTTACCAACTATGACCAATCCTGTTGCAAACCAGTCATAGTTATAGCTGAAGTAGTAGAGATGCTATTTGAATGACAAACTCAGTGATTAAAGATACTAACAATTGTCTTTTTTATAATATTTAAAGAAATGGCTGTAATGTATTTTTATAGCTTTGCCCATGTGATAAAAATAATTAGCGTATTATTTTACATACAAGATACTTTTGTTTATTTTATATAAATCTAGAAGCCTGACAGATTTCAGATATAAAAGTAGTCCCAATATTTTTAACTTTTCATACAAAGTGCACCATGAGACTCTTAAACTGTCATTAACATGAAAATCATAAATTATATGCAAAATATTGTTACCAGGATTCCCAGGTAGTCGATCTTCAGACAATTTCCTATAATTTACACATATTACAAGGTGCTGATTTCTTCAAATACTGAAATAGGAAGTATAATTTGAATGTTTTCCTGTCTGGAGTGGGAGGAGTTATGGTTCAGGAGGGTCTTATGGAGATGTATTTATAAGTTGTACCTGAACAAATTTTGAAATACATTTTATTTTTGTTGAATGAAATACATACTTTTAAATAACAAATTTGAAACTAGTTAAAATGAGAGAATATAGAGTCTAAATCTGCCAAGAAAGAAAAGTGTTTTTATAGTTTATAATTACTAACTCACTCAATTACTAAGTATTGTATAGATCTAGTGTATACATATTTATATCTTTGACAGCTTAATCTGGTTGTATGATTAAGTTAAAAGGTGACCTAATAAGATAAACATTTGGCTGTTTATTTACTTAAATAAAATAGAAAAATATAGCTATTTTGTATTCCTGGTTCTGATGTCTTCCAAAGGTGTCCATTCTAATTGTTCCATTTTGTTTTAAGTACTTCCTTTGTGTGTGGAAATGTTCTAGCAAAACGGTAGTGTTGACACACTGTGGCTGGCATAAGTGTTTTATCACAATACTGTACTCTTAGGAAAGGTAATCGCTCTGCTTTCCTCACTTGACTCAGGTGTCCATGAGCTCCTAACTATAGGTAGAGAAAGATCTTGTCAGATTGTTAGTTTGAAATGCGTGACAGGCAGCTGTACTGTATGCTCCCCCGGGAGTTGAGAAGGACTTTCAATGAAAAGGCCTGCAGGGGGATAAATATATTATGTGTAGTCTGTGACCTTGCACTTGTGCAGGCATGCAGCCTATAAATCCATCTTTATATTTATATAATTATTAGTTAAAATACATTTTGCAGTCTGTTGTATTTTTCAATTTCTTGTTTATAATGTTGTCTGATGAAGTGGGTCAAAGATACAGCCTATGAATAGTCAATAACTGTTATAATAAAAGGTTGCAGAATTTTCTTGAGACAAATTTAGTTTAAATGGTAGCTGTAGAAGTTTCTTATGAGTGCTAACAGGTTATAAGATTTGTTTTCTTGCACCATCCTCTCTGCGGTTCTTTCCATGATTTAGAATTACTCTAAGTACTAGTACTAGTAATCTGGATTGACTGAACATAATATAATTTTTTTTTTGTGCTTACTTTTTTAGGACCTGGCACTTACCTGGACGTAATTCCATTTTTCCCCCTCTCTCTTTCCGATTGTTGTGGTAGCGTTGTATTGTAATTTTCTGATATAATTGTTTGGATGTTATATTAATTGTACTATAACAAGAGACTGTCATACAAAGTTTTATTTTGTTGCCTGATAGGAAATATTGATCAATTTTGATATTTAAAAAAGAGCAGAGGATTTTAAGCTATATCCTTCGGAAATCTCTGAAAGTGCGGGGTTGGGATTTGATCCGCCACACTTTAGAAAATGGGACTCTTTTAGAACTAATCATTGCCAGCCTGTTTGGTCTCCTGTAGCTCTGATTAATGATGTGCTGATGAGACGAGTCCATTTTTTAATGTATTGTGTTTGAATCATTGATGAAAAAAAGTTCATTTTCTTTCTTTACAACTTTTGAATTGTTTAGATTACTTGGAAAGAGAGAGCACACCTTTGTGATAAAAGTGGTTGGTGGGGCATATAATGCCAATGGATCAAGACAATGTAAGTTTCTTTCTTCACGCTTTTTTATTTAATGCATAGATCTCCATAAGATTGCATGTTGCTCTTGTTATTTAATAGCAGATTGTATATATATATTTGAAAATTATTTACATGAGATGCATTTTGTAATCATTTTTAAATTGTAAAATTTAACTCAGTGAATGTTTTCTTGGTACATAAATTAAAGTTGTTGCTAAGTCAAGTGTATATATGTAAACCTTTTATGAGTGTGTTGGTAGGAAATAAAATAAAATTGTATAAATATAATTACATATATATATGAGGGGGTGAGATGCAAAAACACAGCTATGCGCCATTTTTACATATTCGTAATTTATTTCACCATCTCGGACTTTGAATGAAGAGTCTTCTGATGATGAAATCATTTTTGTTCAAACAGACTATATCCTATTATAATTTGGCTCTAACCATCAAGTTGATCAGGCTTTATTTAGAACTAGAGAAGACAAACTTGATTTTCTCAAGTTATCTTTTTTGGATATAGTGGTTATTGCATCTTACCCCCTGATCTATATAATTAATTTTTGAAATTTGTTTGGAAAGAAACACGACGGGAGCAGCAAAATTATTGCGATCATCCGAAGTTGCCATAAATCGGATTCCACTTTGGGCCCAGTATTTAGGGTCATTTAAGTACTTGATGACCAGGTATATATGTTGCAATACTTTTTGTATCGATAGATAACTTTGCCTTTTTTCATGGATTTGGGACCGTCATGAATATTATCATCTGTGTAAAAGTTGTATGCATTCAAACAGACACTACACAGCCAGCAAAGCATTCAACAGTAATTCAGTTCATTCCGTATGTTGAGATAGTTGTGTAGTAAGCTACAAAGTGTGCAGCACGTGATAAGTAACACCAGTCCCTTTGATCCGAATGGTCAATCGGCGACTGCCCACTCAGTTTAATGGCTGGGGAAAGTCATGTGTTACTTATTGTATCGTCACAATACTACGCTGTCCAGCTGTCTGAGTCTCTCTATGCAGGCTGTTTCACCTTGTACTGTCTGCTAGACATGCAGTCAGTGTCAGTACTGTCAGACTATTGTGTCATTGCGGTTGTTAGGTAATGACAATGTAGATCCACGCAAGCATCGTTTAGCAAAGTGTAAAACAAAAAAATGCTGACTGAAAATCTGAGGCAAGGTGTGGTTGGGGTTGCGATTATCTGAAATAAGTTGCGCTTAACCAGTAACTTTTACATAGAATAAATTCTTTTTCTGGGAAAAGTTGCGTTTAAATGAAAATTGCGATTAACAGAGTTGTGATAAACCAGAGTCGACTATATACATTGAAAGGGAAGATAACTTCATCAAAACCTGCATCTCTTTTCTATAATTCTGTGATGCAATTTCCAATTTTTGTCGTTGCAACTTGGATCATTATAGTTTATTGTTTCCTGTAGATTAAGGTGAACAAAAATAAACACATCCTGACAACTAATGCTAACGTGAATATGATTTGTATGAGATTTAAAAGCATTGAATGAACGGATATATAAGATTTTCCAAAATGATTATTCGACAGTATTTTTCACTGAGAATTTGATTATTTTTAATTGAGCGAACGGGATTATAGGGTGTCATATATACAGAGGTGTGGCATACCTATTATTGTAGGTGATGCCACGATAAAATACTGTCATAATATCATACTTTCAGACAACTGTTATAAATCATAAAACACAATGTAGTACAATGTACAATGTAATTATACCTCCGCAAACTTTGAACAGTGAGAGAGAGATAGCAAGAGAGGGAGAAAGAGAAAAAGAGCTAGAGAGGGAGAGGATAAAAGAAAGAAAGACAGGGATATAAACACAGAGAGAGAGAGAAAGTGGGGAGAGAGAGAGGGGAGGGAGATTGCAACACACAATAGTGTGTATCAGCATCACAGCACGTAGAGCTGGTCTTTGGCTAAGTCTAGATGACGAGGATCTCGATAAAAATAGAATTTGTGAGTCAGCAGGCACGCATGCACCACACCAGTTCGAGGATGGAACTAGATTGATGCCTGGCTCCAAAAGTATTATTTTTTGTAACATGCAAAGAAGAGAATACCATGATCTTTGACCCTATTCCGGAAATGTTTTTGTACAGTTAACTAAGCTATCTTGGTTCCCATTGCCAGAGGGCACCACAGGAGAAATTGAGAGTGAGAGGCAGGAGTTTCTACAGGCTGCACATGATATCACCAACAGCGAAACCTGATAGTGAAAGGCCCTGCAGAGAAGTGTAGTGTAAAACTGGTGTGTGTGTGTGTCTGTTGGGCAAAGCAAGTCGATGCCATGGGTGTATTGCAAAGAAATCATTGTAGTACCTTCTTGCTGTATCGCAATATTTTACAGGTAGTTCCTGGCACAAAAAAACAAGCAGAACACGCCCTTGCACATATATATACATCATAGTGCTTTTGATTTTGTTTATATAGTACATTTAATAAACCGTATTTACTTTTATTCAGTGGCTTACTTTTTAAACCATATGTGATTTTTTCCAGTCTCATAATTGGAGGCCTGGAGATGAAGTGATTGGACAGTATGATTTTGCTGGCCGTTCCAGGGATGACCTACCTTTCCAGCGGGGAGATATATTAATTATAGTCAGGCTGACCTCAGTAAGGCATTTTCTTCCCTTTTTGCTTTTAGATTTAATACTGAGCTTAACATGATATATGTTTGTTTCCAAGTCTAGTTGTCTTGTCTTCCTGAATCATCTAATGCTAGAACAGACAAAAGTTTCATGTAAATAAAAGTCTCAATTCATATTTATATATATAATGTAACAAGTCTTTTAAAGTACTTTTGTTCACACTGTATCACCTACTCATGGTTTGTTTTTTGTTTGTCTTCTTTTTCATAATAACTGACAAATTCAATTACTGAGTGTATCTGTGAGTGCACTGATTTTAAGTTCAAAGATGGATAATCAAAGTTGTGTTTCACATTCCAGTTGTTTTTCTTATTCTTTATTTTATTGACCAACATAATTTTGATAATGAAATCACAATACCACTTTTCAAGTCCTTTTGTAACAGCTCCACAGCTGTTACAAAAGGACTTGAAAAGTTGTAATGTGATTTCTTTTTAAGAAGTAATTGTAAACGTTTTTTTTTTAATTGTTTTTTTTTATCGAAGTCTGAAATGGTGAAACTTTCCACTTAATGGTTACATATATCTTATTTCTCAGGATCCAAATTGGTGTTTCGTAAAGAATTCAAAAGGCTTGGAGGGCACCATCCCTGCTAATTATGTGAAATTAAGGAAGGTTGTCATGCTTCATGCTATGCCGTGAGTGCCTTTTATGATTTCTTTTTGGTTGTAAAATTGTTGTATTCTATGCTAAGTTTCTTATTTAATATAACTTTGTTATATTTGTTTTTGACTGTTTTAAAGAATGAAAATGTATAATCATATGTACATAGGTTATGTTCAGTTTAAATTAAATAAGTTTAAAGAATTTGCAGTAAAAATATTTTAAGGCATGTTTGTGATACATTGTATTTTGACACATTTCATGAAACAGTTTTAATTTTGCTAATGTTAATGATACTTTAAGACAAACCTTTTGTAGTGCACATCTTCATGAAAGCTCTGACTCATGTAACTGATTTGGGTCACTTTACAGAACAATTTTTCTATTATCTCAATGGGATTCTTAGTCAAAATTTCTATGCCTTAATTAAAAAAAAAAATTCATGCAGTATGAACCAATAGCAAAAGTATTGTAAAAAATAGATTGACTTATGCATGAAATTGAATGATTTGATGCCAGTTAGTCTTGGGTAGATTAGGATAGAATTCTTTTTCTTTTTTGCTCTTTGAAATGTGGATTGTATTTTTGCAGTGTTTACTTTCATCTTTTTATAGTATATATTATCATAGTGACTTAGATTACATGGCATGGGTGGTTGGTGGGATCTGCTGGTAGGTCCTTTCATTCTTCTATATCTATTCTTAATCTCAGCATTTTTTTCTCAAACCTTCTTGAGTGGATTTTATCCCTTTTCATTTCTTTTTTAGCTTACTTAAAAACTCTCAAGAGTTATTTATCAGTCTATTAGCATGTAGTAAGAGGTATTAATTAGGTCTCCAAATAAAATATGGGCATTTTTTTAATTTACGAAGAATCTTTTTTTAATGGTCTTATGGCAATATTTTACTCAAAATCAAATCACATATTTATACCAAAAAAAATCATGGTTTAATGATGACAAATACATTTTATGAGTAAATTGCTTATGGCCCTCTGGTACATGAATTAACTTACTTGACTTAATTTATGTGGGTAGTCTCCTGCCCGTTGGTGTCGGTGATTCTCCTTGTTGTTGACCTCCATTCATGTCTGTCTCTTGCCCTTGTAACATGAATACAGAGCCAAATGATACAAACAAAGGAGGAAGCAGTGAGAAATTGTGTCAGTTGTCACTGACAGTCCTAGCCTTCATCATTTAGGGGGGATCATGATATGTAGATCTTTCAGTCGTTCAGTATGTTACATTTTATTATGTGTGTATCAAAACGTAAACCCCTGTGAAATATATTAATGAAGACGATGGTAATTTTTCATTCGATAAAGTATTATTTGATAATTGCCTAGTAAAAAGTATCTGAGTGGGCTATGATTGTAAAAAAGTGCAAGTGTGTCCAAGCCGATTGTTTGTTGTTATTTTTTTCATGTCTGAAAATTCTCTTTGCTGTATTTCGCCTCTGCTACGGAAACTTGCAGTGGATATTGTTCATGCATAAATGAGCGTGTGTTTCGATTTTTGCATATATATGTGATAAGCCTTTGTACAAAAATGATCTGAGATGATTGCCTATGGATTGTCATGTATACATATGTCTATGTAGCGAAATCTTTTCTCTTTAGCTGGTATCATGGAAGCATTACCAGGGAAGAAACAGAAAGATTGCTTGCCAATCAGGAGGATGGAGTGTTTCTTATCCGTGACAGCATCCATTATGTGGGTGATCACACACTGTCAATCAGCCTAGCAGGTCGCATTGATCACTACAGAATTTTGACTGGACCAGGAGGAGTGCTGATGGTTGATGGAGGAGATTGTTCCTTCCCCACCTTGATTGAACTGGTGGAGGTAGTCCATGCATGGCCGTCCATCTTATGTGTGTGACTAACACCATTGTGGGCATACTGTTTTTGGATGCTGTCGAAGAGACCAGTTTGTGTTTCTTCTTTTTCTAACACAACGCACCGACAGTTTCTGCATGATGATTTATCATTGATTTCCACGTGTGACGTAGTTTAGATATCCCTATGCTTGTGACTATTATGTCTTTTTAGTATTATTTTTTGAGTGCTGTATGAAATTATTCGTTTTTATTACTTTAGTTTGCCATGGATGAAGAGTCGAAAAATGTTGTCCCGATTTTCTTCAAATGCCTGGATGGCACCGTTTCTTTCCTTCATACTAGATGGTTCCATGGCAAGATATCTCGAAAAGAGGCAGATGATCTACTACAACCTCGAAAAGATGGGCTGTTTCTGGTGCGAGAGAGAGCAGCAATTTTCCTGGTGACTACACATTATGCGTGTGTTTTCAGGGAAAAGTGGAACACTACCACATAATGTACCAAAAAAACCAGTTGACAGTGGATGATGAGCTATTTTTCAAGAATTTGGATGAGTTGGTTCAGGTAGATTTGAGTTTTGTGGATTTTCCTCTCTGTAGGCTATCTTCAATCACGCACAATGATCAAGGGGCCTGTGTATATTTGGTAAATGGGTGATAGAGTTCAAAGAATTATAATTATAATGCATCTTCCGAATCATTCTCATATTACCTGGTTTAAATTGAACACAAACTAATTCTTGAAGACTCTCGAGTGCTTTATATGTGTATTTACATCTGTTTTTAGACTTTACGGAAATTGGACACACCAAAAATAATGTATTCTGTGAAATGCTAAACTACTAAAGCCCATAACATGTTTTGGTGAGAAACGAAGATCACCTAAATGAGCTTCTATGAGTGATTTCGACCTGTTGCATTAAAGCCTCCCTTCTGTGACACAAAAAGGTATCTTGTACAGATATTTGAATATAGTAACAAAAGCTGACCGATTACAGATAAGCATGGACTATTTTCAGTTTATTTTAATATTTCGGATCAAATTAGCTTCCTCTCCATCCTGGCAGACAAATACATATTCATGCAGGGCTTGAGCTTTATTGATAGTTTTTCTTTTATTAATTAAGTCACTTTACCCAAGTTTGTCTTTCTCTATTTATGAAACCTTGAAGCTTGAAACATGCATCGCCTTTATCTAATTTAGATAAGATTCAGGGCATAACACTTGTGCCATAAGAGAGTGGAGACATTTCCTTAAGCTGCTATACTACCACTTTCACTTCCCATGAGATTTGAAAATTCTGAGTGAAATTTCCTTTCTTTTTCTTCAGTTCATTTTTTCTCTGCTTCCCAAAGAGCATATAATATTGTGTTAAAGTAGGATTTCTGTTGCTTTCTTTCCTTTTATCCCTTGAATTTGATTGAGCGTAACCATGTAAAGGAATGTTTTTCTAACCCATGTATGAAATGAAGTATTGATCATACATGCGAATGCTTTATATTTTGTTTTCATTTTCATCGCAATATTCCTGTGCTAAACCATTCTTGTTAAAGAAAGAATGTTGCATGTGATGCTGAAAAAAATAAAATCAGAAAACTTGAAGGGAAAAATCCTTGTGGCAATTAATAATAGAACCCTACCTCTCCTGTATCATAATTTTTCATGTATTGCGTCAGTTGTAAGACTTTCAAATCAGCTGATTTAATAATTGATGTTTGCTATTTCAGCATGTTTTCATACTGAATTTTCCTTTAACGTTGTGACTTGAAAGAAAAGAAAGATATAAAATCAAAGGGGAATATATTTGATAGATAGCATATTATGTGGAATGTAAAATATCAGAATTATGATTCATATCCATTTCCTATGAACAGGACAGCAAAGGGGATAGAAAAAGAATACCAATTTTAATAGAAAAGTATGTGAATGATTCATCACTTATTGACAAATTATTCAATGTAAAAGAGAAAAAAAAACAGAGATTAAAATAAGAGATGCATTAAGCTTTAGAATTAATTGAAGAAAATATTCTGCTTTCCGGGGCTAGTAGTATTTATTGAGTCAAGGTGATTAATCAAAAATGACTGAATAAATAAAGCTTTAACTGAATAACTGTCTTTTTAATATGTGAAAATGATTTTTCTATTTGATTTCAACACTTTCAACACAGCGTCAAGATGAAGTAAGCATCTGCTTTGTTTTTCAGGACATACCTTTAACACATTTCAGTGTTTTATGACTGTTTATTTGGAAGCTGGTACATTGCGTTAACTGGTTTTAGTATATCTCCATAAAAGCAATCTTTTTAATATTTTGGCATAGTGAAAGCTTTTTGAATTTTGTTAGGGTAGCCTTCAATCAAAATAACCGAGTAATCTTTAACCTGTGTATGTGCACAAGACACATGGATTTTTTTATCCATCTCTACAAAATTAGGGAGTTAGATCCTGTCTCCTCATGATCAGCAAGGTGGTTCCTTATTGTACTCAGAAAATGTGTGGTGAAAATTTCATATGATTCAGTTAGAAAATCGGACTATGTTTTGGACTTGATGTCATTCCATACGTCAGTCTGCTGTTTCTGTGAATAAATTGTTTAACAGGATGTCAGTTCTATTTTTAAGTGTCATTTAATGAAATAATATTGTTCATACTTAACACGATTTGTTACACATTATACTCTATTCATGGGAATTTTTACATAAACACTAATTATTTATATTTTATATTGTTTTTTTTTTCTTTCTAAGTAATGTTTATCTATGTTACAAGGGTTCATCTACAGTATTTCTTTTGCCACCTTTGATTTGATGATGCTCACAAAGAGAGAAATTGACCACTTTCTGCAGTTTAACATATATTTTTAAATGTAAAGGTGCTAGCAAAATTTTATATTATAGCCTCATACTAAATTGCTTTATGGTTATCATTACATGAATGCTCATGATATTATTGCTCTGAGATCTCGTCTTTATGTTATGCAACTAAAGGGAGCTGAAAGAAAACTCTCTATGATAATCAAAAACATCTTACCTCTTGTGTATTCTTACCTGTGATCTGTGAAAACTTCCACAGCATTATAGAGAAGACTCTGATGGACTATGCACACGGCTGGTGGAACCTGTGACTAAAAAAGGGGACAGTTTTGGAGCGGTCTCAATTCAAGACTTCACTAGTGGAGGCTGGGTGATCCAGCGGAAAGACCTTGTCCTTGGAGAACTCATAGGAAGAGGGGATTTTGGGGTATGACATTTTGCATTTATGCTACAAATTCAGTCGTTTTTTTCTTTTCTTGAAGGACTTGTGTATATCTTTCTCTCCTTTGTTTTCTCTTTTTAAATTTTTTTTTACTAAATGACCCGAAGCCTTGACATTGTTTTTTTTTTCTTTGGTGCTTTTTTTTAATTGATTAAAATTCTTGTTCATCACAGATGTATACAAGGGAACATACAAAAATCAGCCTGTTGCAGCAAAACAATTGAAAGATACTGAAAGAGGCAGCCAGACTTTTCTACAGGAAGCATCAGTCATGACGTGAGTTTCTCTGAAAAAGATTGATAGGAAAGCTATTTGAAAAAATGTCTTAAAGGGTTAACTCCACAATTCATTTACATTGAAGAAGAAATCATTTATATGAATACTTTTATCAAAGATGACAACCTGTTTCTGTCCGCCTTTTCCTTTTTCTCTTCTTTATTCCTGAAAAATATGTTGAAAGGTATAACTCCCCCTCTTCTTTTTACAAAATTTCATCCCTATTTTACCTTTTTTGACCATATGTGTATCGTAAGGTAGTAGGCCCTCTATCTTTATAATGTGTTTCATGTTTGTCCTGTCTTGATGCGGTTGGTTGCTGGTAGATCCTTCTTCTTTTCTTTCATTCTTACCTTATCTTTCATCTCAATGAAAGCATTGCATCTGGTTGACAGGCTAAATTTCAATGAAACCTGTCTTGTTCCTGCTTCAAGGAGTCCAGATGTATTTCTCTATTTTGTTAAACTTGGACAGTGATTAATTTTTTTTAATGATGTTTTTCTTATCATGCATGTGAGGAGACTCCCTTTGGTTCTAAAGTAGTTTGTTGTTTATAAAAGTGCACTTATTCCATTATACCTCTTTTAAATTGCAGATCATTACGACAAGCAAATTTGGTTAAACTTATAGGAGTGGTGCTTGGTGATACCATATTTCTTGTCACTGAGTTCATGGGCAAAGGCAGTCTTGTGGAGTATTTACGTTCAAGGGGAAGAAATGTTATCACAAAGAAAGATCAAATACATTTTGCAACGTAAGTCGGTGTTGATATCTCTTACATTTTATAATGGTTTGAATGTGTCATAAAATTTCTACTTTAAGATTGTTTTAAAGAAAATGTTTTATTGTCATGCTTTTTGTTTTATTTTGTGAAGCGAAAATTATTGACAGAGAGAAAAAAAAACTCAATCGCTTCCTAAGCTAAGATTTGAAATTTAATTTCTTTTATGGTATTTGTGTTTTGAAATAGGATAACGTGCATGTATTTTTTTTCTTTTGTGATTTTATCACCCTCCGTGTTATACATTGAAATGACTTAAATTTTCATGTATTTGGGTGCATTCAGTTTAATTTTTTGCTTTTGTGTGAATTTAGTAATTTATAGACAAAATATAGAATAGACAAATTACCTAAATTAAACAGCGGTTTGTATTCTCTTAGCTGTATACATTCTTATGTCAGCCTTGTTTAATTTTTCATCCCTGAATATTTTTGTCACTTATGTATTTTCATTCTTTAGAGACACTTGTGCAGCAATGGAGTATCTAGAGAGCAAAAGTCTAGTGCACAGAGATTTAGCCGCCAGAAATGTCTTGGTTCATGACGATTGCACATCAAAGGTAAGAAATCTGTGTCCTGCAAATCAAAAATCTTTAAGAATTTGTAGATATCTTCTTTGAATTTACTGTTACAAGGAATTATTTTTTCTTATTTTTACAAGTACTAGTCTATCCTTTGATGCTAGCATACAATTGACTGAAAACGAACAAAGACAAATTCAAACTTCTCTGTTCTAGTTTTTAATTTTCCACAGGGTTGAGAGAAATGGCAAAAGGGTTTCTTAAGTTACCAGGTTCAGGTCTAATCGATGAAAACGTTTCTTTCTTTATCAGTTCCCACTCTATCCGAAATGATCTTTCTCCAGGCTACCGTGACCTGACATTTGCTGTTTCCTTCTGTGAAGGTCAAATTTCTTTGCTTTAGTACCTCTTTCATATCTTCGTTCCACTTTATTTGATATCTACCTTTTGATCTTTAAACCTTGGGTTTTAGCATTGTATACTAGCTATTCTCTTTTCATTCATAAGAATGTTTACATGCCCAAACTATCTGAGTTGATTTATTTCTATCTTAGTTTTAATGCCATATGCTTTGGTTTGATCTCTTAATTTTATATTTCTGAATTTTCTCGTTTAGTTTTCCCTCCTACTCTTCTTAGATATTTTATTTCAGCTGCCTGTACTCTACTGTATTCCCTACTGTCTAAGGTCCAGGTTTTACTGCCATAGAGGAGGGTAGAACGATAAACTGTGTTGTATGCCGCCATTTTAATTGACAATTCTTGTTTACCTACAAATGCCTTTCCTAGATGGTTATATTGTCATTGCCTTGAGAGGCTAGTTCGCCATAGAAGCCACTTAATGCATTAAAAGATCTTTTCCTCTTTGATTATCATGCCTAAGAGTCCGATGAAAAACCCAACTTCAGTCCGGCTAAGAGGTTGGGTTTTTTTCGCCGGAAGGTGAAATTGTTTGCAGTAAAACAAAAATTCAAATTTAGATTGGTAATGTAGCAGTTCTCGCTTTCTGGAACATGTACATCATGTGGTAGACCTAGAATCTATACTAGTCTGAGGTCCTACAGAGCCAGCGCCTCTGATGTTGATGCCAGACACCATCCAGATGAACAAGACGATTGGCACACGACATTTGCAGACCAGTCACTGCCCTTAGAACAATTCGCATCAGATCAAATGCACCATTATAACTGATGCGAACTAGAAGCATATTTTATTTTCATTGATAAAGGATTAATGATAGACTGGATAAAAAAAAAAAAATTGAACTAGGCTTAATTGTTTTGTGATAAGTAGGAAAAGAGAAGGGTAATGAAATTTTAAAGAAAGGTAAACTGCTTTTGTTTTCCCATTCTTTCTTATATGTCCTCCTCCCTCCTGTTTTGCATTTGAGCTCTAGCCCTAAGAGTCTGACTGATTAGCGCTGCATTATGATTATTTTCTTTAACTCCCTGTTTTCACCTCAAAGGCCTTCCGGTGAAGAGGTCTCTTTTTGTCATCTCCTGACAGCCTATCTCTTATGCGCAGATGACAGTAATATGCCAAAGAAACCTCAGACATACTTTTATTCCATTGGAACTGGAGTTGATTTTTTTAATGAGACTCATTTTATAGTTGAATATGGTTTATGGATATTTTAATTTTAAGCTATTAAAGATATGGCCTTATGTTTTGTAACTATCTGATTTCAAACTGCTAAAGATATGTTTGAGACAGGATGTTTTTTTGTAACTTAAGTAAAAAAACATTTTTTTTTGCCATTTCAAGTTTTACTTAATTAAACATTGCTTTATTGATAAAACATTTTATAAACACTTTATGCTGTCATAAGTAAGCAGAATGTTTAAGAAAAATGTTCAAGTTTTTAATTTTACTGATTTTTTCCTCCTTTATTTGCATGAAATGAAGCTGTCTGATTTTGGCCTTGCTAAGTTTGGTGACTTCAGTTTATCCAGTCAGCGGTTTCCTATAAAATGGACAGCTCCTGAAGCATTAAGGAACAATGTAAGGAACACAAGAATGAAGAGAAAAGAAAAATATTTCTCATAAATATTGTAAAAATATGCTTATTGGATTTATTTTGACCATTGACTTTTATGCAGATATAAAAAGACAAACAGCATTTTAGTGTTACAGAACAGAAGATTATTGGAAAAATCAAAACTAGGAAGAATGTTTTGTTGCTTTGTAGTGCAGGTAAAAAAAGTTTTTATTAATTATAAGCAAATAATGTACCAGCAAAGAAAGGAATGTTCAGTATTATCATATGTTAAATAGAACTCGAAGACTAAAGTAAACATATTTATTCATAACTAAATTTAAATTAATTCAAAGAGGAAAATAAATTTGGGAGAGAGACAGACAGATGACAGTAACTCATATTTGAAATTCATTAAATGTAACAACTGGGGATGGAGTCTAGTCTGCTTATGACTTCATTATTTTCTCTGCTACCAGAATTAAGTCAACAACAGCATTGAATGTATTACAATTTCACAGAATGTTGATTTTAGATTAGCATGATACTCATAGTGTAAGTTGCAACATTCCCAAAAATGCAAAATTTTCATAAATTGTTGCTTTTTAACATTGAACATTAAAAAAACATTTTCATTTTGTTTACAGAACTTTACAAACAAGTCTGACATGTGGAGTTTTGGTATACTTCTATGGGAAGTTTACTCATTTGGACGAGTGCCTTATCCCAGGATCGTAAGTCTACTGAATGTCTGTTAAATCAGTTTTAGAATAGGGAAGGGGGGGCATCATTCTATTAACATTGACGAAAGGAACCTGTGTGCCAAATATTATACAAATCGGTCGGTAAATGACGGAAAAGATTAAAATTGGGGGGGGGGGGGGGGCTACATTTCGAGAAAAATGCAAAGAAAGAAATCAAAAGAAAATAACACAAAAAAGACACTTCAGATGGGTTGCCCTTCTTGTATCAGCCCCCTTTTCTTTTTGACAGTCTCTGGCAGTGTTACTAATGTAAAGATGATTGTAAATCTAGATATTAGATGTGAACTATTGTGGTAGCAGACGTCATAATGACCAGTTTTTTGTTTTATTCCTCATCCTACACTTGTGCGCGCATTAACAAATTCATCGCCAGTACATGACCTCCACTTGTTACATCGCTCAGCGGTAGGCTTAGTCGGCGAGGGGCGTGTCGAGAGACTAGATGTAGGGTTGTGCGGAGATAACTGGCCTGTTATACAGGTTTTCAGTGCCATCTTCTCAGTCAGTGTTAGCTAAATTTTGACTGTTTTTACCTACCCTTGCCTACAAAATATTGTGTAACAAAAACATTATACGCTCATATAGACAATTGTCTGCCATAAACTTGTAGATAAAGGATCATTCTACTCGAATATATAAAGAACAAAAAATCAAAATTTTGGTCCCTAAGTCCCAATCCAGGTGTTTCCCCCTCTGTTTCGTTTTTTTTTATAGCTATTTTGAAATTTGTATGCTAGAAAAATACATAAGTAGTATGAATAAGTATTTAGAGAAAGTGAGAGATATTGAAGAGATATTTTTGGATATGTATGAAGATTTTATGTGCTTGATAATCTGATATCTTTTTTTCTTTTTCATTTGTTCCTATCTGGTGGCTCTCATTTCACTAAAAAGAATAAATAATTAATATTGATCGCTTACCTTCTGCATATAGTGGCATCGTGGCTAGGCTGCTGGACTTAAGATCATGGTTCCAATCCTTTCAAAGCTAGGTCCCACGCTGTGTTTCTTGGGAAGGACGCTTAACATACAATTTTTTCCATTTGACCCAGGTGTAAACGGGTACAAGCGCAATCGTGGGAGTAAAAACCTGCGTCAGACTAGCATTCTGTCCAGGAGGTGATTTTAATCACCTGGTCCGTTTCACACTACATAAACCAGGATACACTCCGGCTATGGGCCGCAGTGGCCTTGAAGGGACTTTATCTTTTGGCCTTCTGGGCATTCTGGGTCCATAACAAAAATCCCACCAGACAAAATCCTTGAGGGCAAAATCTCCACTGGACAAAAATTCCATTAGACATAAACCCCACCGTTACCGGACAAAACCCCCACCCCTACTGGACCAAAAAGCCTACTCCTACCACGCAAAATTACCTCATAATAAAAATTAAAATGTCCATATCCCGCATATTCTTTATTGAAATTAAATGGTCTTTACCATGTAAAGATAGATAAAAAGTGTGGAAAGGCCCTTCTCAGTTTTAAATCTCCCATTATATTGTAGTCACTCAGTTGCATTTTTCTGATCACTCAGTTGTCTATTTAAGAGGATTTTTATGAATGATGAACCCTTAATCGTATATAAGGAAACACAAATGGATGTAGCAAAGAAATGGCCTTCGCTTGATACTGGTTTTAGTTAGCTGAAGCCTTTAAGTATAAAGTACAAAATTATTAACCAACATGATGTAAATTTTAAATGAAATAATTTTCTGTGAATTATTTGTTTTCTTGAAACACAGAAATGCTTTCAAATTTTGAGAATTTTATACTTTTTATTCCTCAACTCTAAATTTTCTACTTTAGATCTTGTGATATTTTAAAATGGCAATTATTATCATAGTTTTTAAAGATAAATTCCTCCAAAACTTTCTATGAGTAACTTTTTTCTGTAAAAATGACATACATCAAAGTGTTTTAATTATGCCTGTGTGATCTTCCTTTCTGTTTTTAGCCTCTTGCAGACGTAGTTATGCATGTGGAGCGAGGTTACCGAATGGAGGCCCCGAGTCATGTCCCCCTGAAGTCTACACAATTATGAAACAAGCATGGGAAATCAATCCGCAAGATAGGCCGACTTTTCGTGACGTGCAAGCAATGCTCAATAATCTTCGATCAGTCACAGTATAATGTATGAATCTTTTGAGTGTGTGTTCTCTAGATATTGAGTACAATGCTGTCGCAGAAGTTTTTAAAGTGGCCAAGAAATTCATTGTGACTATCACCCTGAGATCACCACATGGTGGACAGGGTAAATTTCAAAGAAACAAAATCTTCTTGAACTTCCCTCTTATCCTTGCATGTGAAATTTCCTTTTAATTGAAACTGGTGTATCTATTTGCATCCTGTCATCTGCTTGTCTTTACATTTCAATATATTTTATAGTGCAGTATGAATGTCTAGGTGATAAGGACACAAATGCAACCTAGCAAAACTCCATGTTCAGCTAGTAACCAAATGGGTGATTAAAATTTTTTAAAGTTTTTTTTTTTTGTGCTTTTGTTTACTAAATATTTGTTTTTGTTTTGCTTCATTAAGACCGGTTACAGCTTCTGTTCAGAATATGTAATAATGTTAATGCGATTGATGATTGTGAAAGATCATTTGTTTAGCATTGTTTCAATCCCCATAATCAAAATTATGTAATTTAAAAAAAATGAAATAGTATCACTTCTTAATATTTGTTGGCCCTATTTGTTCATACTACATTAAGCATAAGTGTATAAGGAAATCGCCAGTGAGATATATGATTTTTACATTCTATGTGGCAAGCATACAATCAGCTGATTCGATTTTAATCTGATTTCTCAGTGGTTATGAGAAACTCTTTAAAGAATATAGCAAGGTGCAATGAATTCCTCATTTCAAATGAAATTATTATGATTTTCTGCTAGAATATCCCTGTTTGACTTAATTATAAACAAGATGCTATGACCATGTTGAATTTAGTGATAGAAAACAACGTAAACTATCAAAGGTTGTATAAATTGATTTATTCTTTGTTTTGTTAACGTCAATGAGTGCTTTTCTTTTACAGTTACACTTAGAGAGGTTTTTGATTTGATTTTTACCCCATCCATAACTAAACGATCTGTGTGTTTTTGGTAGGATTTGAAACTTTTTGCCAAGATATCTTTCATGTGCACAGAGTGATGTGATCTGTACACTTCTTTTTTACCGTCTACCTTTGATGGGACTAGGTTTTGATCTACCTACCTGGACCAGGGCGATGGCATTTGAAATTTATATTTTATTCAACAAGAAAAAAGAATCAAAAATAAAATTTTTAACCTGTAGACCTTTTTGTGAGACGGACACCTTGCCTCTAGACCACCAAGTCCTCTCTTATAGAATGGAGAAAAATCTCTGTGATTTTTTAAAATGAGAAACAGGTGGAAATCGTGGGGTGGGGGGGGGTGGGGGTGTTGTGGAGTTTACGGTTTTCCTGTTTGTACTAAAATAGTCAAATTATTATGTTAAGAATATATGTGTAACTGAGAAAAATCTCTGGGAACTTTAAATTATAAATTTATAACTTGGTTTTATAACACAGTTACAGTGAACTGAATCGACGCAGTTTAAGTTGATTTTCATCTGGGCAGATGTATTTTTCATGAGCCTTGCCCCAAAACTACAAAATTACTCCTTAAACTGACGTTGACGTTGAAGCAACCCCAAAGACGATGTTTTAGTCAGTCTGGATCTCATAAAAAGAATGCAAAACTCTTTGCGTAAAAATGTCGGATTTCCTCTCCATTACTATAATCTTTGTCATCTCCATAATCTTCCACCAGTTCCATAACGATTGACATTTTATGAAAGCATGAAAATGAGAATTGGTTATCTTAGACAGCTACATAATTGTAATAAAAGTGTGTAATAATGACGTTTTATTACGTTTGTTTTGTCGTTATATAACTTGGATTGATCACGGATGAAATTGCTTAACTTGGTTTTATGTGAGTTGATCAGTTTTAGTCAAGGTTGGTTTGAAATCACCGCATTCACTGTTATATGCATTGTTTGAAAGTCACAGGTATTGTTTATATTTTTGGGTCCTCACCAGCTACAGGGTATATAAACTATTATAAAATAGCAGACAGTTATCTCACAGACAAATGATTACATATGTTTGATAAAGAAGTTTTTCCAAGTTCTTAACAATGTTCTTTTTTTAATATATATGTATCAAATGTTCATTTATTTAAAACAACAAATCTCCTTTAGATCGATGTTGACGTTGATGTGAAGAAATACATTTGACAAATTTGAAGTCTGCTGTCTGCTACTGCTTGTTTCATCTTGTCTGTTTTGGTAGTTTTGCTTTTTGATATGAATAAGCAAATTTTGATGTTAATCGGAATATTGCCATGAATTGGATTGCATGTTGTCAGAAACATCTCAGTTTTAAGAATGACTGGGCACTTGAAAACAACAATAATAGTGGCATGTGCTTTAAACTGAAACATACAGCTGTAACGTTTTCTGTTTTACATGCTTTCATGTATGTTGCATATTGATTTTGTATTCTTTACATGCCTGGTAATACCATTTTATGCTTCATATCTGATAAAATGCCAAATATGGTAGCTACAGATCTTTACCATATCTTTATGTTTTTGCAAATGTCAGTTTGTCACGTATAAGGGTGTGTGTTTATTATTGGATGGCTGGTATTTACTTTAATTGTGTGTAGCACTCTTCAAAAAATTTGTAAGAAAGGTTTATTTAACTCTTCAAAACTGTTTTAGAAAAGTGCATTTTATGCCTTCAATATTTTGAAATTTGTCTTGGAAATTTTGAAGCCTTCAATCATATTTTTTAAATATACCTTCCATATATTCAAATATGAATGTGATGGATGTATTATAGATCATGTTTTAAGTATATATACACCTTACTATCAGTGTTTGTTGCATCTTATCTTCAAAATTGAATTTGAAAGTTACTGAAAGGCAAATTATTATTTTTTTTTAGTTTAATTTTTCACTCTCTATCTCACCTGTATTATCACCATTTCTCTCCACTATTTTGTACATTTTTGTGATTACATATAGCGCAATATTTAACCCATAGAAATATTAATTTAAATTGGATACGGTTTTTCCTTTTTTTCAAAAGAAGATTAGAGGATTTTTCTCTCTCCCTGTTCATCAAATCTTGAGGCTAATTGTTTGTCAGGATTTTTTTCTAAAAAAAGGGAGGATTTACAGTTGAGAAATTAATGGCTCACAGAACAAATAGTATAAATCAAGATGCTCCAACTTGTAAGGTTTTTAAGAAATATAAATGCATCAGTGATTACTAGTCAAAGAAATTTGTATAAAGAATTCAATCACACAATTTTACTCTAGAGATACATTTAGACAATGGATCATCAGTTGATATTATCCGCTGTGAAATGAAGGATTTGAGATGTTCCTTGATGCCATTGTAAGTTTTAAAAGATTTCATACTTAAAATTGAATTTTTTTTTAGAAAAATTGTTACAGATAAGAATAGGGAACATAATAAGAGAGAAATAAATGCCATAAATTCTTAGTAGTTTTTATTAAATTTGTTTGTAGGTCTTTGTTTTTCATTCATTATTGCAATGGCTAATAGCTTCAACATTGAATTTAGCGCTGTGTAGACTTCTTGCTTCATGAAAAAACCCAAAAACAATCCAACAACGAAAACAGTGCATTTGCTTCTATAACATTAATGATAATAACATAATTAAAATGAAGTTTATTGTGTATGTACAAACATTTGCTTCATGATAGTTGAGGAATAACAAGCTTTGTCCTCTGTTACAGGTTTTTAGATATATACACTGCCGCCCCTGAACAAATCAAAGCAGAAAACTAAAACGCTGTGTTAAGTGCAGATTGCTGCCTGCAAAACAGTTGAAGACATTGATCTTCTTGGCTAACTAGTATCAAAAGGCAAGAGGATGATAAAAATTGCTCTGTCTATAGTCTGTTGTCTGCCCAGTGTGAACAGTTGGCTTCTATTTGCTAGAGCCAGCAATGAAGGAAAATGTGAGTGTTTATGTGTGTTTGATTAGCAAAGCTATGGTATGATTGGCTCACACTAACTCCTAGTAATACATATCATGTGCGTGTACGATTTAATATTAGATTATGTATTACAATGCAATGCAGTTATGAAACACATTGAAAATAGGGAGAGGAATGTGAAATGGTGCAAATAACAAGGATAATAACTATTGAAAATACTGTCCAACTATTGAAAGATCACAAGAATTGGAATTACTATTACTATTCCTAATGGATATGAGAGTAATTAAGTTTTTCACTTCTTTTCTTCCCCCCCCCCTGTTCAATAATATTTTTTTTAAATGCCAGTAGATGGTCGTTCCCTTGGTGTTCAACTAGTTCTGTCATTTTCAGACCTGCCAAGTTTCCCGATTTTATGGGGAACTTCCTGATTTGGAACCCCCATTCCCGACATCCCGATATGGCCGCAATTTTCGCGATATTTTGTTCTCGAGAGCGAAAAATTATTTTGGTGAAGAAAATTGCGAATTATAATTTCCACTAAGCTCTACTAAGTACTAAGCTTATAATCGTACTTGGTAGAAATAATTGAAGACAATAAAACCTTTTTGGTTCGATATTAAATATAAATATTTTCATTGTTTGGCTAGAAACTGCTTTCGCTTTCCTAAGTTTAAACTGTAATCATTTAAATACAGTCTATTAATATTGTCATTCTTTCACAGTTTCAGTCTCTTTTCTTTGTTTACGAAGCTGATGACTGACTCATATTATTTTCTATATCTAGCGCTTTCTTGATTGTGTCTGATTTCTTCAATCTTACTTCGATTATATTTTTGATTAGTTTTACCTTCATTTTGGATTTATTCAATCCTGATTTATTAATTAATTTACTGCTGTTTTTATAATTTACCATGTTTAAAATTGGAATACTAGGCTCTACAACTGAGATCTAGATCTAGATAATATAAACGTTTTATTTCGAATTGGGCATGGATCGATTTCTGGAAAAAAAAGGCCTTTGGAAATAGAACATTCAGAAAATGTGGACCTAGATCTAGTTGTAATAACTAATACAGATAGTTCTCAACCAAGCAAGAAACTTAAACCAAGTGTTATATTTCGGGAGGAATATAGGAAGGATTGGCCATGCAACCTTCTGTCAAAAGGGGAGAGATTTGCACATTGTGTACCTTGTGGTTTAGATGTTATCATTGCCAGTGGTGGGAAGGATGACATCAGAAAACATGTGAAAACTGCAAAGCATGCTACTTCAGTTAAGGACAGTCTATCCAGTAGGAATATCAGTGGCATTATGACCAAGGACAGAGATTGCTCTGTGATTAGGGCAGAGGTTTTATGGACAAAATTTATTTTTGAGAAAAACTTGCCTGTCTCGGTTAGTAATCAGTTTGGGACTCTTTTAAGAAGAGTAAGAGAAAGGCGCCCAGATTCGGAAATTGCTAAGAAATTTGCTTGTGGTCGCACAAAAACAACTGCGATAGTATAGGGGTGCACCGTCCGTTATTGCAAATGTGAATCGATCGACAGTCACGATTCAAAAATATTCATTTTCCCTATTTTGTCCCTGAAAAAGTTGGCAGGTCTGCATTTACTCATTCTTCTTTCTTCTAAACGGTGCCGTTTTTATTTTCATCGGTATTTCTTTTTTTATTATCGTTATCAGTAATATCATATCTGTGGATATGATTATTCTCATTTATTTATTTATCACTACTCTACCTTCTTGTCAGTGACCTAAAGGCCTTACTCTTTTCCTAAATAAAGGAATTAATGAAAAATAAAAATTAAATAGACATAATGTATTTCTTACATGCTCCAGAAAAATTGTTGAATTTTCCTTTGTTGCAACTTTTTTAGTTCATGGTATAAGTATAATTAATAAATTGAAGCTATATTGACCATGTCTGTTCCTCTCCCCTTCTGTTGTTATGACATTCATATCAATCATGCCAGTATTTTAAAAACCTCAACAAGAAAACTTGAAATGCTGAGCTACGCCTGTTTCCTTCACTTTACCAAAATCATACAAAATTTAGGATTACACAGAGACATCAGATAGAATTGTTCTCAGTCAAAACATTTATATATTTAGTTTTCAACTTTTATTTATAAAATTTAATGATAAAGCTATAGGAAGCATGACAATTTTTAGACAAAATAAAATACCAAATATTATATACATCAATTTGATGTGAAAAGAAAGTTATAGTTGAATTCAAATCAATGAAATCAAGGTGGGTTCTTTTCATAACCGGAATAGATAAGTTTGGGATTTTTTTTCATTGAGGAAACCCAAACAAGATATACCTGAATTATTGGGGTTTTTTTTACTGAAGCTGCTTGTTTTAATATGTCCCCATTCACTTTCACAAAAAATTTTTTGATGGTTAGTTCACTAGCATTTGTATTCATGTCACATATTATTTATATTTCATTGTATGGCACATTGCATGTATGTACATGTAATATGTGTGCATACTTGTGGTCACAGGTAACATTTGCCTTTCAACATGAATATTGTAGTGTAGGTGTTTATGGACATTTAGTGTCACTCATTCAGATCCTATCGTTTACTTTAACCAAATGTTGAATGATTTTTGCAGCTAAGTCTCATCACAAGCATGTTGGTATAAATTTATTTTCAACACTGCTTTAAAATTGATATTGATATTAAAACTTTTACCACAAAAACATGTAAACTTTTGTACTTTACCATATTATACAGAAAATGGGTGGTTTTATGGTTGCCATTTACCCTAATATAACATGGGGGGTCCATATGCTACTCTCACTACAGGGTCATAGTCATATTATAGGGACATTACATTATATTTTCCAAAATAATTGAGATTGTTGGTTTTATCTCTTTTGCTGTTAACAACTTTAATCGATTTTCACAACTAATGCTAATAGGAGGAGTAATTAAGACATAAGCAAACCATGCAACATCTTTTTAGGAAATAAAATGTGATGACCTTTCTGTTCTTTTAGTGATGAAGAAAGTTTTAATTTGAGTCAGTCAGAGGTGTAAAAGACTACGATTGGACAGATGTCACATTTCTTCTGTAGGAATAATTTATTTCAGAATCTAACACTGAAATAAGCTCTAGTCTTACGATTTTATCTCAGATACATGATACTTAAATAATAAAGATTAGTGGAGGTTTAATAGTGCATATGCCTATTAGTATTAGTGTTGGCTCAGAGAAAATTATTTATAAGTCGGTCAACGTCAAGGAAGAACTTTCCCCTGGAAAATGATAGTCATAATTTGAAGCAAAAATCATGTCTTTACTCACCCTAATGTATTATCTGAATGAATTCCATTTATTTCTTCTGTCTTTGAGATGTGGCTTGTCTTTTATAATATTTTTGTCTTGAGATCCCTTAGATTAGTTTTTGAGCTGGACTCGGGTGGTTCTTGCACTTATTTGATGAGAGAAAATACTGCTTTGCAATGTGTTATGTACGAATGATGTATGTAATTCCTCTCAACAAAAACTTTATCTTCTAGACTTTTTGTTGTTGAGAAGTCTCTACAAGTGTATTGTAGTATTTTTTAACGTTTTTTTGTTGTCTGCATTAAATTTAAAGGGATTTCCTTTCTTGGTATGTAAATAAAAATGAAGATTTTTCGTCATATATATATATATATAGAGTGTCTGAAACTATAACCTGTGTATGCTACATTCTTTTTCTTTCAACCCAAAATTAAAATCTGTAGTAGTCTCTTACCATCCCCCCCCCCCCCCCCCCAGAAGTGGTTTGGAAGGGGTAGCTCTTTTTTTCTTTCATACTGAAACCAATTAATATGTTAAATTAAGTTGAACATATTTGTAGAGATGAGAACCTGAAACTTTGATAACAAATTAGGCTTGTAATGTTTTGATTTTATGTCTATGCATCCTTTGTGTAAGCAAATTAATCTTACTGCAGTAGTGCTGAATACAGAATCAACATGTACATTTTCAAAATCAATAAGTAAATAAACTGCTCTATAGACCTTTATCTTTATTTGATTTCTGTGTTTATCATAAAAAGGAACTTTCTTTATTTGTTGTCTTTATTAACTCTTTGACTACCACCGGCCGTACTGTGCGGGCGGCATGAACGTTCGAAAAACGACCATCGGCCGTACAGTACGGTCGGTCTTCATTGCGGCATTAAATAATGGCACCAGCATACCATAAGTCATACTTATTTTCAAAGACAATTGGATATAGAACACATCTATGACCATCAGAGGCTTCTAAAATGATTTGGATTATTTTTTATCACTTGGTGAGTCAAATTTTCTACCCTGCATTTTTCACGGCAAATTACACAACATGTTACATAACAGTACAAATCATATTTCAAATACAAAAATTCTTATTCAAACTTGCTTTATTTGCTTTCCTCATTCAGTCCTGAACAAATCCATATCTAATATGTAAGGGTTTTGTGTGTCTGTGACGTTTATTTATTGTATCCTTGTCTGACTTTCACTGTGACAGAAAATGAGCTGTGGTCCAAAATGGAAAATTTAGGCATTTTTTCTTGGTAGTCAAAGCGTTAAGTTTCACCATAGGCCATGGGGAAAATCAACATCAAAAGTCAATATCTATATTTATGAATGAAGAAACAACATTTATCAGAGACTAGAAAACATGAAAAGGCTCTTACTCTTACTCTTAGTATAAGGGGACCAATTTAAAAAGAGTTCAAATGAAAAGCAAAGAGAAGTTGTACATGTACAAACTCTCTGTATCCTGCTATTTTCGGCATATTTCTTGTCAATGGCTATTAGACATGATTTCACATATTCAGTATAAAATAAACTAAGGAATACCTATGGTGGATTATTTGACCATAGTATGCAATACTGGTACACAATACTGATACTGGTTAAAACATATCAAATGACTTTATTCTTGACAGCCAGCATCATCAGAAACCCCCAACAAAACACCACTCAAATATATTAGGATTGAATGCACATTAACAAGTATGGTATGACATAACATGCAATATTATTGTAATTGTCCAAAACTATTAACTACTAATAATGCCGAAGATTAATTTTCATCCCATCCCTTGTTTATCATCATTACCAAAAACCAGACCAATCATTTACCTACCCAATCAGTAACAAGAGTCTTCTTATTCAATAACCCTTGTAACAGTAGCACCAAAAACACCAAGGCACGATTTAATGAAAATATTGTAGGCCTATCAAAAAATGGCTAAAACTTGTGGTCCAGTAAACCTACAATGAACAAATTTATACAATTTTTGGCACCTAAATTCTTAAACGTTCATAGCACCATTACACCTTTTTTACATTTAATCATGTCATCAGAATTGAAAAGCATACCAGTATAAGACAGCAAAAATTATGTCCCCATTTGAACTCTCTTGTGACTGAGCTCTTTTAAACCTACAATCAGTGAGGTACAGACCAGCATTTTGGAGAGTCAGTTCATGAGCAGCTACCAACACTGTCAATTGTCAATGAAGCAATTTCAATATGTTTGACAATCAAGAGCAAACATAAATAACACATAGCAAGAATCATTTAGAAACAAATGCAATCATTTTGAATCCTACTCTTTAAATTCTTTTCTCAGCTAAATAAGTCAGAAACCTAATAAAACTGAAACATAATGTTTTTGAATAATTTAAATGCATAGATTCTATATATATAATATATATACCTCTTCATTTTTTATGAAAAACTTCAGGATTTGAAGCCGAGATATCTAATCTCAGCTGGAATCATCATTAAAACAAGTAAAAAGCATGAAATAAAAAAATTCAAACAAATTGTTTTTTTGTCTGAATCTATTTCCATCATTTTTTAACACACCAGCTACACTTACTGATAGTAGTGATAGGGGCATCATCAATTAAATATTGAGGCTTGCATTACTTACCTCATAATAATCAATTTAATTCCAACCAGTTTTGGCACTCAACCTGTGAACATGTTTGCATAACATTAACATATAAAATGGTTCCCACACATTCATAAAAATCATTTTAGTAAGAGAAGTGAAAAAGCAATACAAGGTGTCAGTAGACTAGTGGGCAAGTTAGGCTGCCAAACTTGGGATCATGAGGTCCTAGGTTTGAATCCTGACAATGCTAACGTTGAACCTTAGGAAAGATAGTACACTTCACTCAGGTGCAAATGAGAGTACTACTACTAGCTTCAGCTGGACAGTAAATCTGCTGCAGGTGGACTTCCGGTTTGGTTACCAAGCAGGACAGATGCGGGTTAGCGAACTCTTGCCGTTTTTATGATTTCAAGTTTCTTTTGTGGTTAAACGACATCAATATGCCAGTTAGCGGACTTCCGACGATGCTGGAATGTCTCATCAACAGCATTTTAGAGGAATCTCACCTCTCCTCCTTCAAAGTAGATGGAAATAAAGAGCGCACTGCCCTCGTCCTTCGACTTGATGGCATGGAGATGGCCGACATGAATGTGTCGACGGGTCATCATTCAACTCCTGTCAGTTTCAGACGGAAGTCGCCGAGCCAAATAAGACGAGACTACCTTAGAAAACAACATCATACAAGAGTAGCAACGAAGACAGCAACATCTACGAACACAGACTTTATTGAAAACAAAGAAATTGAAACTGCTGTCATTCTACAAACAAATAACAATACGGCCTCAACCAAGACTAACGGCAGTGCTGTCCATTCTTTCAGTGTGTCATCCATAACATCACTCCTTGACGACACATCTACGAACATGGACTGTATTGAAAACAAAGAAAATGGAAGTACTGACATTCAACAAACAAACAACAGTACGGACTTCATCCAAAGTAATGACAGTGTTATCCATTCATTCAGTGTGTCACCCATAACATCGCCCCTTTGATGACACATCTATGGTCGGAAATACAATCAGTGAATCAAACGACCTAGACGGCATATACGAAACACAGTGAGAAGAAGACAGATCTACACATTTCTGACACATCTAGCACTTATCACGTCAGACAGTGAGACCAAATATGACAAAGAAAGCTCTAGCACAAGTGAGGAAAACTTATCCATGGAAAACCAACAAGATGGTAGCAGTAATCAATCACACAAGCTTTGCTGACATGGTCAAACAACTTCACTGTGATAAAATAAGCGTCCAGATCTTCAAAATCACGAAAGACAGAGAAAGGCATATTACACAGCCAGATCGCAAGAAGGACTTTTAAAGCTCGTGTTAGACAAATTTCAAACGACACATGTTATTCTTGCAGAGACTGATGATCTCATTATTGAGTATTGCATTACCAATCAAAGGATAAGCAATTTCATCATCAAGAACGGCGAAGATAACAGCCCATATGCGAAAATGTGACGACATCTGTTTCATTGACAAGACCAGATGATGTGGATTATGGAGGATTGCGACTACTATGCAGAATATTCTGACATTACTACCCCATCTTAAAAGTTTGATCTTCAAAACATTGAATCTAGATCTATAATCTATAAATATAAAGAGCAAGACTGAGACGAAACAAGTTCTGGAGCCCATAACTTGTATAGCCAATAATATGCATACCTTTTCAAGTTAATATTCTCTTAATAATGTTTTTTAATTCTCTGATAATTATCAATTTGCCATGGTTTGATTGCTGATTCCTCCTAATGGATGTCATTTTCTGTTTGCCCTTTATTTCCATATTTGAGAATGTATTTATTCAAAGCAAGTTGACTTTGACTTTGATAGAGATGCATTGATAAAGTTTGAAGAATCAATGTATCGTGCATTCATTTTCACCATAAATACTTGAATAGCTGAAATAATGTCTTCACATGATGTGTTGATGAAACTTTAGCATTGTTATATCTTAAGAATAAAATGTAAGTAATAAAATTTAAAAAATAATTTTAAAAATCGAAACAAAAAATCTGCTGCAGGTTAGCAGGAGACCTGTTCAATAATATATTTATGAAATGATCTTTCTCAAGATTACCCTGTCCTAACAATTTCGGTTTCCTGCTGGGAAAGTTAAATTTCTTTGCTTTAGTGTTTCTTTTATATCTTCTTTCCATTTTATCCGAGGTCTGCCTTTTGGTCTTCTACCTTGGGTGTTAGCAGTGTATACTGATTTAGCTATTCTCTTATTATTCATTCTGTTTACATACCCAAACCATCTGAGTTGATTTATTTCTATCTTAGTTTATATCAAGTAACACTATAAAGCAACAGGTTAATTTTAAAAAGTTCATCAGAACATGCTTATTGGTCTTTATTTTGTATTATGCAGATTTTGCTTATTTCCTTTATAAATGCTTCACATATATCTTTGTGCAGCTTAACATGCAGCAAGCATGCAAACTCAAATCAAATTGTAAGAGTTAAAGTACAGCAGAGCCCACCTACAACGGCATCAGATACAACAGGATCTCGGTTACAACAGGATTTTTCAAACCCCTTTCTTAATCTCTATATAAGCTATCTTAAATATGCATGCTTAGAATGGCATCAACCGATGTCCTACATGGCTACAATAGGACTTTGTACCGAAAAATGTCACCGCTGCACACATGACTGTCTATCAAGGGAAAAAATATTCTCTATCGACATAAAAAGCTCTAATATAAAAAAGCAATATTAAGAAAGAACAGTTGACTTGGTGCTCTCCAGTGACACTCCTTGTAGGCTACATCCACATACTACATACTGTATACATCACATAGGCTACAATATTATCATTATCGTGTCTATACAAAGGGCCCATTCTCATGCCACACTATTATTTTTTTTCTGTATCATTTAGGCCTAGGGAACTGACTGTTGCATGGCAATGCTATGATGCTAGCAGCCGCCTGTGATTAAGTGTGTGAGAGAGATATTAACTTGCACATCATAGTGCCTGTGTCGGGATTGATGCGGACAGTGAGGTAGACTGGAACGACTTGGGTCCTCTTATGATGTGCGCCTGCTAGCACTGCAGCGTCGTTGATTGAAGTTGACACTGAAGTCATGAATAGTATTGTCTGTACAGCATTGTACATAATGTAGTTGTATTCACAGTTACGACAGGACTCGGTTACAACAGGATTTTTCTCCCCAGACCCGCCAGTCCCTTTGTAACTGAGCTCCACTGTATCATCTGATCTACTTGATGCTATAGAAACCAGAATAAGCTGCAGCTGTAGGCTGTGACTGCCTGGAAGGAATTGTCTGTCTAGCGTTGTACATAATGTAGTTGTATTCACAGTTACGACAGGACTCGGTTACAACAGGATTTTTCTCCCCAGACCCGCCAGTCCCTTTGTAACTGAGCTCCACTGCATCATCTGATCTACTTGATGCTATAGAAACCAGAATAAGCTGCAGCAGTAGGCTGTAACTGCCTGATAGGATTTTTCCTTTAAAAAGCAATGAATTTCTTCTCTGTTGACGGAGGTGATAATGAAACTGTCTCACATTTTCAAAGAAAGAAGAAGCCAACTTCGCAGGAGAAATGAAAGAAGCAAACAGGTTACAACAATTAATTGAGTAACACAATAAAGAAACAAATAAATCTTAAAACATTTCACCAGAGCATGATTATTGGTATTTCTTTTGTCATATACAGGTTTTGCTTATTTCCCTTTATAAATGCTTTACAATAATGTGCAACATTTGCAATTCAACATATGTATGTATGCATGCAAACTCAAATCAATTTTAAATCTAATGATACACTTTAATGTACGGGTTGCTAAGCAACTGATAACAGCATAAGGATGTCAATGGCAAGACAAGGCAAATAATTGAAAGCAAAACATGAAAATTTATAGAGTTTATCACATCAGAATAAATCAAATGGGTGGAAAAGGGGGTGGGGTGGGGGGTGGGGAATTAAATAAATTGGAATTGGTATTTGCAACAGATTAGCGAAGTGGCAACATTTAACAAAATCTGAGTACTGCTTCTGATTGTACCAAAAAAACTTGATAGGATGGTGCACATCACTGCCCTGATCTTTCCTTGTAATGAAGAAGAGGTAAATTTTTCAATCTCTCTGCGGCCTTTGAAAAAGGATAAAAAACCATCAAGATATTTATATTTTTACTTAAGAAGAGCAACAAATGTTACAAAATATAAAATAACACTACTACACTCAAACTTCATTATACCACGAACCATTGTACCAGTGTAAACTAACTGTTGTAATGAAAAATCCGTAGCCAGTATTACATCAAGACAGATATTATAAATTTGACGAATTAAATAGAAATAAATGATCTGTGATGTCTTGTTGAGATTTGCCTGGCTATCTGATAAAAAAGGCACTGATCTCATGCTTCTCTTTAACTGTTTAAGATAATCTTGCAATTGTTTCTGACATGAAATACAATACACAAAACAAAAAGGTAAAACAAAACAAAGTCATGAAAAGTACATGTAGATTTAAATCTATAAGAACTGAGGAAAAGTTGAGTCTGGCAATACAATGAAGGCCAACTAAATGTGAAAAAGCCATTATAGTATAAGCAGTACATATTGTCGTAACAGCAGTAGCAGCAGCAGTAGTAGTAGTAATAGCAGCAGCAGCAGCAGCAGGAGCAGCAGCAGGAGCAGTAGCAGGAGCAGGAGCAGTAGCAGGAGCAGTAGCAGTAGCAGTAGCAGCAGCAGCAGCAGCAGCAGCAGTAGCAGTAGTAGTAGTAGTAGTAGTAGTAGTAGTAGTAGTAGTAGTAGTAGTGGTGGTGGTGGTGGTCTGACAACATGCTACACATTTGTCTTGGTTCCATTAGTCAAGGATTATATAGAGTGTGAGGAATGCTGAGTTACACAGGGGGATAAAACATGACACACCAGCCACTGATGCTATTGTATGTGTTTTACTACGACAATCTTTGACCAAGCCAAAGTAGATATGGATTATACCCTTGCAACTCTTCGGGAAAGGGGTGGTAATGCCTGCTGTCAGTATAAGGAATTGTGTTTTACAATGATTATTGTAGATGGTTAAAGCCAAGGCATTGGCAGGCGGCTGTAAACTGAGTTATTTCTTTGTTTTTGTATACTGTCTGATCCGTACAAAGGGGAAAAGCTTGTGGTGAAGGAAAATGGCGGTTAAGCATGAAGCAGTATAGCGAGGTTTGAGTGTACTGCCCAAAAATCTCTAACCTTTATTTGCTTTTACACATTAACAGATTGGCTAATGATACAAACAAAATCAAAGAATAGCATTTATTTTTGCCTCTCACCTGTTCCGGTGTCATGTCTCTTTGCACGGTAGCCAGCATTTCAAAGCCAACCATGAATTTCTTCACTGTGGCGGACCGCAGCAAGGAGGATAAAAGACGGCATGGAGTTGCCAATGATTGCAATCTTTATCCAAGTAGTTCCCAGTGGGAGCACCATGCCATCCCATAGAGTAAGGGAAGGAGCTCTCAAATAAATTGTCATATACTGTAAGAAGCTGCTTTAGAATTACACTGAGATCTGTGGAAAGGAAAACAATGATATTGCTGTCACTGTCATATCAAATTTTGAGTCATGTATATGTACAAGACACTAGTGTATTTCACTTTCTTTACAGTATTAACCATTGAGATATGTGATATCTGAAATTCTTATTAACAAATTTAAGGTGATCTAGCATCAATATTCAGTCAAAAATAAATATTTGCTCTTTACAAATTAATTCCCATAAACTTGTCAAAAAGAAGAAAACAAAAAGAAAAAGAAAATATATTTTAAAAGTATCTTTACCGTCTTTCTCTGCATCTGTCAAATCTTGTATCCGTAAAACATGCCGTTTAGGCAACAACATTGTCTCAAATGGCCATGTTGCCCAGTAAGGAACCATCCATACCCAGTGCTCATTAGTTAGAATAATACGCTCCTGGAATAAAATAAAAAGGATGTTACTTGGTCCAAATCTTTTCAATATAGAAAATGATAAAAGAATGCAATTTGGTGATTTATTTTTGTCCTCATATAAACTAGATATTGTTTCACTGTACTTACTTTTTGTCATCTATTTAGTGTTTGGATTTGAAGAAACAACATAATGCACTGAGATATCAAATTATGAAAAAAGAAGCACCATGTCAAAATTGAACTGCTTAATTTTTCCTCTGTAGAAGAAAATGGTACACTCATTATGTTACACATCTATGATAAATGTGGTACAAGTATATTTGTTCCTCACATAAGGGCGTTTGTTTCTCTTGGCCCTGACTAAGTCTAGAAATTGGGATCTAGGTGTAACTGAAAACAAATATGACAAACTCGGAAATAATTTTCCCCATTTCTGAATAGACAGAAAAGAAGAGATAGTTCTAAATCATCGCTTTATCCAAAATTTCCTTAGGATTCTACATAGAGACTCAATTTATTTCAATTGATCTAATTCTTGTTTGAGTATTCATTCAAGGGAGATGCACATAAAAAAAAAGAAGAAAGAAAGAAATTTTTCATGGTTTTTATAACACCTGATACGCATAGACAGTAGGGAGATTAACAAGAACACAAGTCAACACCAACTTTGATAGTACCGAGCTATCAGTAGTGTCAATCAATACAATAGTTGATATTCATCTGATTATATCATTTATTTATGTACAAGTGAGCGATTTCAAAGGAAAGCCATAGAAAATGTAATTAGTATACTGTGTGTTTGTTTCATTGCAATTCATTCCGTCCATCATATACCAGGGTGAATTAAGAGGAAACAGCAAGATGAAATATACTGGAAAGAGTGAAAGAAAAGAAGTAGGATCTACCAGCAACACTTCCCAACCACCTATATGTGCTGCATAATCATAAATAGCCTATATAAGACAAAGGGGAGATCAATAAGGGGAAAATGAGGAATACTGCCAGTTAAAAGGAGATTCTGAGTAAGTAGCATAGGCTAAATAGAAGAAAAGTGAAATTTTATCTTTTTCTCTTAACATATAAAAGGAAGAAATAAAAATCATGGAACAGAAATACCATTCAAATCTCATACATCATAAAGCAGAAGATCTTTGTCTTTCTGAAAACACTTATTCCTACTTTTATAGCTTTTATTATAATGTTTACCTTCTTGTCAAGTTCCCTCTCCAGGTAATTCATCAACATTGGTTTGCCATGTTTATCTTGGAATTTTTTTGGGTCTTATCTTTGATGGTTGCTTCATTAGGAAGAAATGAACAGGCCCAAATCTATACAGAAAGAAAACGGATTTGAAATCGTATTACTTTGCATTCTCCTTTTTAAAAAAAGGACAAAAAATAATAATAAAAAAACAAAAGTAAAACCTGAATGAAAATATATCACTGATGCTTTACCATGGTACCTTTCTCAAATTCAACATTTAAAATTTTGTTTTTTAACTCATGGGAACAAACAAACAACAACCAAGCTTGTAAATTCTAATTCCATGATTGCCCTTCTATTCTAGTTCTAGATACAAATGTACCTATTGATCCAGCTGCCTACATGATACAATCATCCAAACAAATATTATCATGTATACATGCATAAGAAATCAATCAATTTGTTCGAAAGTAATTTAGACATGGCAGAAAATTGTGAATGATAAAGAAGTATAAAACAAAGTCTTAAAAATATAAGTATGAACAAAAAAGGAGAACAGCTTGATTGTCAACACTGAGATACTCTATGAAAAATCCAAAGACTTGGATAGTAACAGTGTGTGAAACAAGATTCTGATGAGAAAAAAATCGCATAAGGACAATGTAATACAATTAGACTGAACTTCCAAAAGAAATAAACTAATATTATAAAAGTTAATGAGACATAAAGTTTAAGTAATAAATCAAACAAAGTTTCTCGTAAGTCATGTTTGATAGCTGATGAGTCGAGTCCTTGACCGACACAAATGAGCTGTCAATGTCTGGTCTCATTTCTTCTGTCACCATAAATATTTGACATTACACCTTCATTACATTAGTTTCATCCCTAGCTCCATCTTCGTTTATCTCTAATTCAGCAGATGTATACAGGGTTTCAAGTAGGCCAATGATACAATCAAAGCCTGTGTGTTGCTTTCATGATACACTAGTAGCAATGTCCAAATGTGATAAATAATCTTCACTATGTGCTGCGTGAAGTGACGTGAGGGAAGATAAGATCTAATTTCTTTGAATTCTGCCTGTGCGTATTGGATGAATTGTATGAAATAACACTTGGCACACTTCTTATCAAGAGTTTCTGCAACCCCATATAGCATGGAGAGGGGCCTGTGTTTTCACTTTTTCATTCTTCAGCCATAGTTTGGCTAGGTCTCATTTTAAAATCTTCCTTTGTTTTCCTTTAATAAGGCTAAGCTCTGTGTAATTTCCATTTTCTTCTGTCATGGCACCAACATATTTTCATTTTTTATATCATTGAGAGGACCCTGTTTTTCGTTCACCATGGCGTGAGTCACAGATTTCGTTATTTTTTTGTTGAGCCTGAAGCCCTTATTTAATCATAGTAAAATACGTAGGTAGTGAGTACCCCACACCCTTATTCATAAATTATAATATTATCACAAAAGCAGTATAACTACTGCTACCATTTATACTCTTGTTATTAATCATTCTAATATTGTAAATAATAATGCTATCATTTGTGGTGATGATTATTATAATAATAATAAGAGAAGAAGAAGGAGAAGGAACAGGATGACAGCTTACAAGATTAATATATTAATTATTATCTATTTTCTTTGTTTGCACTGAGTCACATTGATGGTCAGTGTCACATTCTATGAGAAAGTATTATAGATCTAGGATTTTGCATTGAGCAAATGTGGCAACGCAAAAGTGTTACCATGGCCAATCTCGTGAGGTCTTATCGGGAATACCCAAAACGAGTTAAACGCCCCTGTAGTTTCAAAATTTGATTCATAATCATAAAATGTAATTTAGTGTATTTGTGAAGTCTGTTTTCAATTCTCAATTCCTTTTCAAATGTCTCAACGTTACTACAAGTTCAAATTTATTCTTTTTTTTTCGTGTCCTATTACTTGCAACTCGTTTGTTGGACAGAAAAACATCTTCATCCAGAACTAGAACCTAAAATAAATAGATCTAGACACAGGGAGATACAACATATTTATTTACAAGTGCGATATAAAAATCTCAATGGTTAATTAAATTCAATGGCAACACAAGATTGTCAGACTATAGCACTAGTAAAAAAACAGCCACACAAGAGAGTTACCACTGGGAAATCACACAATGCATCATGGGACAGATTGGCAGTAGGAGCTAAACGCCTCAGTCACCTTGCCCTCTATCTTCTAGATAGCGAAATATGGCTTACGCAATTGAAAAGCTTTATTCAGCACCCTCTCTCTTTCTTCGTGTTACACAATAGCTCAATGAATGGTAGTCTGTTCTGATTGGTCGAATCAGACTGTGCTAAAAATAGACTTTACAATGATACCTATTACTTCCGCCGATGTCAAAGTAAAAAGCTCATCCGAGGCGATTAAAGTTTTTAAATGCTCTGTAGAGCCACTTAAGTAAGAAACTCAGAGAAAACAAGCCCACCAAAAGAAAGCTCATTCAATTTTGCAATAGAATCTACTAGTGTCATTAAATTTCGAATTTGCGACTTACAGCGACAGAGCTTTGTTCAACATGTCCTCAACTGAAACTCGGCACGGCCTTCTAACTAGATCTAGTAAGCGAGCTGACCAGTCGTTTGGTTCGGACTGTGTGTGCGCCGTCGATTCAATGTGTAGAGACAAATTATGCAGTTTTTGCATGTTTTCATTTTCTACATTGATAAAAAGCTGTCTTGTAGCTTTCGGAGAGTCGTGACAAAAATTTGGCTTGTTCTATACATTTATGGCTTCAAGTTTTAAGAAGTATGAATTTTGTGAGTGATCATTTTTATGAGATATAGAAAGTTAAATTTGGTGTTTTGGCCCATTAAAAAAATTTAACAAATATTTTGAAAATTTAAAGAATTTTGTAACTTCGTTTAATATTGTCCTACAGAAATGTTTTTGGTATCAAATTACTCAGGTGATAAAATTCTTTCCAGTGGTAGCAATGTCTTTTCCATTGCTCACACTTGAGATTTTGGTTTGGACTACCTACTCACAATGGATTTCCAGTTGATATCCAATTAAACCTGTATAATTGATAATGAAAATTGTAATAGCCAGATATAGCGTTTGCAGAAACACTAAAGACTTTTAAGAAGGGAAAGAAAGAAGAATGGTATACTCAATGCAGATCAACAAATCAACTGGATAATCCGACATGGAATCACAGTGTATGATCCCCAAATGGAAAGCTTTAGGAAATCGTTGCTCGACCTGACAGTCACCTGCTTAACATCTCGTTTGGACAAATATCGCTACAGAATGAGGTAGAATTATGAGATATTTAATAAGATTTACCTGACCATGAGGATGAGGATTTGAACATCCCATGACTGCTCCTCGGTTTTCAAATATCTGAAAGATTGTTTTATAAAAAAAACATACCATAAACAATAACAACAATGCAATTTTCTATTCATACACAATGGGCGAAGAAAGTAAATAAGCATTTAAAATAGCATTACTATGAAATTGTAAAAGTCATTATTGAGAAAGCTGTGGTCATTTACAAATTTGACTAGCGATGATCAAATTCTGTGCTGAAATTTGGTAATGGCTTTGGATTTACTATGTTCAATGCTTTCATTCATGGCCATAGGGACAAAATGATACCTCTTTATTTCCAAAAAAGTCACCCTGCCACTTAAATTGAATCTTACCTGACATATGTCTGAACCAAGGACTACTGTTCTTACAGTAGTCCTTAGTCTGAAAGCAAACCTTTTTTTTTGCCGCTAAAAAACCCAAACCCTAACCATCTTTCTCTTCTGCCCCCACCCCATCATAAAACTTACAGACTATAAATCTCCCCAAATTGTTGTTGGGAAAAGATATCTGCAAAACAATTTCTTTGATACTACCATGAAACTCTTAGTATGTTTTGTCTCATGTTTTAAGGAAAATTTTTAATATTCTTTTTCAAGGAAGCAAATGAAAGAATAAGAAGTTTTGTAACACTTCAAGCCATCATTTTTTTCAACACTTTTGGGTGTAACATACTTGCACCTAGTCCTTCCTTATCTTGCCAAAGAAAGACAAAATGTTTAGAACTCATAATACAGTGACAGAGCTATGCCAAATACCTGAACCCACTGAAAAGTTTTTCCAAGCTCCAGGTTTTGCTGGATCCACAAATCTATCACACTACGAATATCTTTGACATCCATGAGAGCCAGTGTTAAGTCAGACCGAGGATGATAACACAGGACACGACACGTTCCATTGGCAGGGGCACATTGAAACAGTGGGTCATCATCTGTTGAGACTGGGTTTTTTTGGTTGACAACAATATCACATTGAACGATGATGTATCACCTCTTGGTCACTTGTATTTTAGGGTCAATAAAAAAAATAAAGAGAGAGAGAGAGAGAAAGAGTGAGAGAGACAGAGAGAAAGAGAGAGAGAGAGAGAGAGAGAGAGAGAGAGAGAGAGAGAGAGAGAGAGAGAGAGAGAGAGAGAGAGAGAGAGAGAGAGAGAGAGAGAGAGAGAGAGAGAGAGAGAGAGAGAGAGAGAGAGAGAGAGAGAGAGAGAGAGAGAGTGAGAGAGAGAGTGAGAGAGAGAGAGAGAGAAACACACAGACAGAGTGAGAGACAGAGAAGCAGGGAAATAGAGAGATACAAACAGACATACAGACAGACACAGACAGAGGGAGGCAGACAGAAACAAAAAACCGGATACAAAGCAGAGAGAGAGAGAGAGAGAGAGAGAGAGAGAGAGAGAGAGAGAGAGAGAGAGAGAGAGAGAGAGAGAGAGAGAGAGAGAGAGAGAGAGAGAGGAGGGAGGGAGGGAGAGAGAGAGAGAGAGAGAGAGAGAGAGAGAGAGAGAGAGAGAGAGAGAGAGAGAGAGAGACAGACAGACAGACAGACAGACAGAGAAAGAGATAGACAAACAAAGGCAAAAGGATGGACACAGAGCAACACAATAACAGAAAGAGGCTTAGGAAAGATAGGAGAGATGTAAATAAAGCAGACAAACAATCAATCGATAACATGCCCAAAAAACCTCTGTATATAGTAAATAAGGGAATTTATATATTTTATATGAAAGACAACAATCCTTCCAAATCCCTCAAACACTTGCAATGCATTCCTACTTGCACTACAACAAGATTACAATCACTTGTAATGTAAGGAAAAGTAGGTACAAAAGGAAGGTGAAGACATAATTTCAAGTACGACTCAACCTGAATAACATTAACATGTTGAAATTCAAACTACCATACATATGTGTATATAACAAATTTAAAAATCCAAGTTTTTAATGTAGCAGATTATAAAAACAAAAAAGATGGTAAATAACAAAAACCCCAAAAGAAAACATAATAAAAAGTGAAAATGAATTGAAGTTAATGAAAAAAATAAACCCCCCTTCTCTGAAATACACCTCCTTGTCTTTTTCTGTACCCTCCAGGCTCCTCCAAGAAGAAGAGAAAAAAATCTCAAAGAAAACTAACCATGCTGAGGTCCATCTGGCTTAAGGGATGGGAAATCGTTATCGAATATATAAGTGCCAGTATATTGTGGATTCACCTTGGGAAACAGGAAAAACACCAAAAGAACAAAAAACATATAATAATTTATTGGACAGTTTTTGTATAAAACATTAAGTTATAAATGTTAAATCAACTCAATGATTTTCTTTTGAATTAAAAAAATTAAAGGCCTTAAAATAATTTGATGTGCTCAGGATACAGAAAATGTAAATAAGTATGTCTTGTCAGACCTACAGAAAAACTTGGACTAACATATACAAGTATAGACAAACAGACCAACAGACAGACAGGCAAAGTGGGAATAAGGGAGGGTGATCAGTGTTAAAAAATCATGAGAATTTTATCTATATCTAAAGAAATTATGATACAAAGTTTTTTACATACTGAAATGAAATCATCTTCTTCACAACATACGACGTGGTTTATATAGAGTGCTTTGATCTGGTTAATATACAACCAAAATAACATTTTGAAAGAAAAAACATTTACAAACTCTTTCAAGAGACTGATCTGAAAACCAGTTTTGGATTTTTGAAAGAAATCAGTCTATATCACCAAATCTAGAATACTAAATGTTAATACATTTTTAACACATCGACTACATTTAAGTTCCTTACCAACCATGAGATCATCGCCATGGTGGACAGGGTTACTTCAAAGAAAGAAACAAAACAATGAAAAACACTTCACAACACAGAGAAATTCTTTAGTACCTTTCCATTAGATCGTGTTACTCCAGGACACAATGGATTCTTGGGATCAAAACACGGAATGTCATCTTGAACAGGTTTCTCAACTTGACCTTGCCAAGGACGTTTTGCTCGGTGAGGGCATACCAATACCCAGTCATCATGTAGTGGATTGAATCGCAAATGAGAATGATCTGTCAGAATAAGAGTAAGAGGTTGTAATACACACATATCTCATGAATGCCATCAACACTTGCAAAATCTTTCACTTCACTATACATCTAATGCCATTTTTCTTGTAAACCTATTACAAATACACTCGAAAATACTTTTACGCTATTAAGAAAGATGTACCAAGTCTCATGACTTTTTCTGAATAACCTTACTTAACTAGAGTTAAATTTAAATGAGCGCCGGTGACATTACTGTTTGAAGACTTTACATTGTTGCATTTGTGTGCATGTACCTGCATGTGTTTCTGTGCATGAGTGGGGAGAGGGGAATGTGGGCAATTATCTCTTGGGTTCTATCATTATCATCACAAATCACATGTGTGTGTTTGTGTGCATGCAACTGTCGCTCATGTTCTATCAATGTATGTATGTATGTATGTATGCATGTATGTATGTATATATCTATGCATGTATGGTATGTGTCTATGTATAGGCTGCTATGTATGTATCTGTATATTTCTATATATGTATGTATATATGCATTTTTTTATGAAGCGAATATCAATAGGCACCCACACATGTAATAGAATTCAATAATATGTAAGTATGCATGTGAAGGATGTATATAGTAGTAAGTCGTATACAGGTTATATGAGTGTATTTAATTGCTTATGCATTTGCATTTGCATCTCATCTTCATCATCACTGCCTGCGTATTCTGTGTGTTTGCTTGCATATTATAAGAATAGGCATGGTTAGTTTCTATACATTATAAAGCTGTACGTCTCTGACTTTGACCGCTTATAACACAGGAACCATTGCACACACAACTGCCATATTTCACAGATAGATTTCAAATAGCCTGCTTTAGGTTCTTAATTTTAGCAAATGAACCTTTGGATCAAATCAGTATTTTAATTGATTGGAAAAAGATTGTTCTGCCTGCCATCCACAAAACTTTTGAGTGTTATTGTGACTCATTCCTTGATTTCTGATCATTAGATATGCGATGAAAAGCCCGCCTATCCTAAGTATCGAATACTGTATCGGTTCTTAATGTCATCCTGCCCCAGGTAACCTATTGAGTAGTTAATTGTTGAAAAAAAAGAGAATGTGCCAGAAGAGTAATCATAATCATCATGCTTGAAAATATAAATATGTAATTTTGACTTTTATATCTTCCGAAGTACATCCAATTTCCAATGTCAAAATATCCCATATTTTCAATTTCCCTAGCACTATGTCAAATGAAAAATTGCCTTGAACTTGAATGGAGAATAAAGATTTATTATTATTATCATTATTATGTTTGTGTGGAGGGTGCAAGCTGGATGCGTTTCTGTGTATGAGTGGGGAGATTGGAATGAGGGCAATCGTCGCTTGAGTTCTATCATCACATGTGTGTGTGTGTGTTTGTGTGCTTGCACCTGCATGCGTTTCTATGTATGAGTGGGGGGAGAAGGGAATGTGGGCGACCGTCGCTCGGTTTGATTCATCAAATGCGTACATCACAATGAATAATAGTTAACCAACACGGCACATAAAGTCAATTAGTATTTAATTTCTTTTTGTTTTGTTTTTTTTAATATTTTCAGTACAATGACCTTTTGGTTATAATGAAATAGCAATATAATGAAAAAATGTATCTTGTCCACAGCATTTCATTCAAACCCTGTTTGTGTGTACATCATAATACCTTATGACTATCGAGATAATCTTTTGTTTGATTTGCTAGTTTTTGTTGCATTGAAAAAGTCTCAATGATTGAAAATGTGCTCATTACCAACCATTTTCGATTAAGAATCCAAAGAGTAAGCGTTCCTCTAATGGTATTACCCTTTCTTTTCATGGCGAGGCGATGGGTGCTGACGCAGAGGTTGTAGGTTTGATCTCCCCATGGTGATCAGGATTTTTTTCTGTCTATTCCTTGTGTTTGTCTCGCTTTTGTTCCTATGGGGATTTCATATTATTGTATGTCATTGCCTTTACTTCTGACATGCCCCACTGTTTGTCTTTATCTATGTTAAGAATCTATGATATCCCATTTGTTTACAAGATAATGTATGTATTCCAAAAGCAAAATTCTGACCCGGAGGATTAACTCATTAAGGCGCAACACGGCTGCATGATAGACAGCCCACTGTGTTTAACCCGGCCACCCGCTAACTGCTTCCCATTCTTCAAGTCGGCCAAACCCGGCCGTGGGTAACACCTCTTTCAACGCTCATTTTATTGTTTGGCAAATCTATTTTTGTTCCTTATTTTAAGTGCTATCATTTCTAGAAAGCTGATTGGTCTGTCTAAACCTCTTTTTGATGCTAAAGGTCATGATTCTAATGATAGCTACTGTACTGCCCTGGTTTAAAAACACCCACATTTCACTGTTCTGCTTCAATCATCTACGTTTTTCGTGTGTTTTCTGTTTTTGTTTTTATCAACAATTTTGTCGTGATAGACTGTTACAATAGCGATATGGGGAGAAAAGAATCCTTTTCTAACGTCATCCATCAGGAGCAAACAGGAAGCTTAGAAAATGTAAACACTACGGCAATCTGGTTTGGGAAATTAAATCTAGGTCAGTGTCTAAGGTCGGGAATCTGCACACTAATAAGTTAAATCTATTTTATGCCAAATAGTATGAAGCTATCCGAATTTATGTCATTGTTATAGATCTAGATATATTTTTTATTAACTTTGGGTAAATTTTCCCACCATACCAATCTTTTAAAGGGCTTTCATTAAGGGGGCCCTTGAATTCACCCTGACCCTTTTCTTTCCTGGAAACACCTATGACACCCCCTCCCCCTCAAAATCCTTAAACTAACTTAAACTTAATTACATTTGGATGGTATTCCATATCAACAGTAGTAGTGCAGGATTTCCAGTCATTCCAGTCAATTGTTTTTATGAAAATAAATCTTAAATATAATTATACCAGCTGGATTAGTAAATAAAACAATCTTCATAGTAAACACGCTCGGTCTAGATCTAGAGTTTTTTTTACCTGATGGATTGAATTGTGTCATTGTGGGCATACAAACGTTATAAAACCTTTTCAATCCAGAACCAATTCTAGATGTTAGGATCTAGACTAGACTAAATTTTTTATAACTAGATCTACTGCAGCTTCAATCCGTTTCGCCGATGAGAAAGCTAAATTGATCGTTCATAAATGCTCCCAGATCTGGAGCATGGGCTTATCGGTTCACTCGCTAGTCTTATCACCCTGAAGTTCGATCGACGTTGATACATGAGTGGCACAACCAGATTACATTTAGGCCTACGTTGTCTCAAGTTGACCCACACTCAGAGTGTCGAACTCAGAGGGTGAAGTTCAAGAAGAAAACAAAAGTAAATTTTGTTTCATGAGTCTGTAGTGATTTCCCTTGTTTGCTTCTCATCAATGTCTGTCGTTGCTCGTTGGAGCCTGTCGTACTCGCCTGCGATATAATACTATATCAGATAGCTCTCTGTTCTAACCAAGCGGCAAAACGCGCTTGGCCTAAACTACATGTAATAATGAAATATTTTTTTTACAGATCTGTCATTAGTACCTTTGATAAATATATACTTCTTCTCAAACAGTATGACAAGAGAAATGTGTCATAAGTTCATTACAGTGATTGCCACCTTCGCGTATTTATGAATGGACTGCCAACAGAAATGAAACAACAGCAGCACTGAAGACTTCAAAAACATATATTATATCACTTTAAAATCAAAATTGGATTAACACGTTTGGTTTGAAATAAAATATGCGCGCTGACAGTAATACTCAAGATTTTTCAAAACAAATTTTCTTAAACAAAATTATATCGCCGAAATAGAAACAAGGGCAATCACAAACAGAATCGAATCAATAAGTTGTTTATTTTATTGGGTTTGTTCTTCGTCGGGGAAGCGGAAAGGAGAAAGTGGGATTATCAGATTGAAGGGAAATTTGTACAACTATACGTTTGTAATACATCTACCGACAAAATACACATGCACATAGAAGGGAATGGAATGCCATTTTGAAAACAACACACAATTGAATGAAAATTACCCTAGCCCTTTGTCGTAACAAAATCGTGAACTACATCAGGGTCACAAAACTACAGCCTATCAGACCCGCGAGGTCAGTTCGTCTGGTCCGTCTTCATGCAGGTAACACTGAGCCTCCATAAGAAGGCTTTAAGGGTAACATCATTATGTTAAAATATTTTTAGGTTTGTTTGCTTTGGGCGATTCAAAGTGAACTAGGTATGATATGACTATCTTATTACATCATTTAATTTGAGGACATGTTGGTAAATATAAATGATTGTTGTCTGTTTTTTTTACATTTGGTATTTTTTGTATTGACACATCACTAGAGTTACAATAGATCTAGATCTAGGTATGTTGTATTCACAGTGTAAAGGCCCTATACAGTGTTCCTCCACTGAAAAAAGTTTGGTGACCCCTGCACAATGTACTCGCAATAGTAATAGATCTATTACAATACAATATTACAATAGTAGAAGATACAGGAAGACATATAATTGAGTGAGTCAAGAACTGATCAAACAATAAAGTAAAGAACCAGCAAGTGTAAAAAAAATAAGGAAATAGAGAGGCCTGACATAACGTATAAAATAGACTACAAAGGAAGCTGTCGAGTCATCAGTCAGACTGAGACACAACGTACATGTTCAGATCGTCGAAATAAAAGTTTCCGATTCTGGTTCTCGAGTGAATACATAACGATACCATAAATGGAAGCGATACGATATTCTAATTCCACTATTTCTTCACTTCACTATCACACACTAATCGATCAGGATGTCGGCGAAATGAGTGCTCATGGCATGTTGAAAAATAGTTATTGGTCTTACTTCCTTTGTGCCCAGCTGTTAAATGATTTTCAACTGGATACTTTAAATATTTGATGTATAATCGACTCTTACATTTGACTACTGATCCAGGTAAATAAACGCAGGCTGGCTGCTTATGTGCTAGAACTAGTAGTAAGTGTCTGGTAGAGCATGGCATATTGATCGGAAAAGTATAAGGCCTAGATCTAGAGATCTAGATTCTAGATCTAATAATAGACCAGAAGTTTACCGTAAATCAACTTATTTTACACTGGTTTAAGTGCTTAGTATTTAGTAGCCACACCACGGTGTAGCTGAGAACTTACCCTGTATGCATAAAGTCAAGTTGCACCGTGCTTTCCTGCACCCTCTTCACAACATTATAATAAATAAAGACGCCCTACTGTATAGATCTATATAGTTGATTCACACTAATTTTACAGGAGAGACAAAAAACTGTTTCAAATGAATCCTGTCGAGTTAAATGGTTGCCTACCTCTATATTTTCATGTACAAAGGTATTCTTTACTTGACTGCAGAGTTTTTAAGTTTGCTTCTCAGTTTGTTTTTAGGCCTAGGCCTATATATACTTTTGGCCACCGTTATCCGCAAGGTGCCTTGCGAATAACGCTTGAATATTGGTCCGCAAGGCACCTTGCTGATAGTCCTGCTTCTGTGGCGGCATTATCCGCAAGGACCTGAATTTTGGTCACGTTCACAAATAAGCATGTCTTGAAAAGTGTGTTAGTGTTCTGTTCAATTCGGTACCACTCCCTCCCCTGGTGTGTATGATTGTGCCTGTTCAGCAACCTAATCATTTTATCCCTTTCTGCGACGTATAATAAATGAAATGAGAAGTCAAAGAAAATTCTCATTGGTCGAAATTTATTTAAAATGTAAATCTGAGAGGATAGTTTAAAAACAATTTACAACCTTTTAAACAAAATACACCTTGCGGATAACGCTTGTGCCTTGATCCGCAAGGCACCTTGCGGATAATGACTCCCTATACTTTTATAATCACAGAAAAAACAACAATAATAACACTTAGATCTAGATCTAAGAGCTTTCTTTCTTTCATTCTTTATCAGTTCCCGTTCTACCTTTCGGTGTATGGGTTCAAATGCCCGAGATAATCTTTCTCCAAGATGCCCTGTTGCCTTCCAAAAAAGTTGAATTTCTATGCTTCAATGCCTCTTTTATATCTTCTTCCCACTTTCTCCGAGGTCTGCCTTTTGGTCTTTTACCTTGGACTTTAGCACTGTATACTGATTTGGCTATTCTATTGTCATTCATTCTGTTTACATGCCCAAACCATATCAATTGATTTGTTTCTATCTTAGTTTTTATGCCATCTTCTTTGGTTTGATCTCTTATTGTTGTGTTTCTGATTTTGTCTCTTCTAGTTTTCCCTACTGCTCTTCTTAGATATTTCATTTCAGCTGCCTGTACTCTACTGTATTCTCTACTGTCTAAGGTCCAGGTTTCGCTGCCATAGAAAGAGAGTAGGACAATAAGCTGTATTGTATACTGCCCTTTTGGTTTTCGTTCACCATTCTTGCTTACCTACAAATGCCTTTCCTCGATGGTTATATATTGTCATTGCCTTTTGGATTCTCTGGCTGATTTCTTCTCTTAATTTTCCCTCTGAGTTAATCATTACTCCTAGGTAATTGTAGCTTTGAACTTGTTCTCGATTCTCCATGCCCAATTTAAGATTTTGTGTTTTAGCTTCTCTAGTTACTAGCATTGTTTTGGTTTTCTTTGCATTTACTCTCTTTCCTCTTTTATTTAGTTCACTGTTCATAATGTTGATATTCGACTGATGGTCACTTTCTGATTTTCCAAACAGAACTAAATCATCGGCAAATGAAAGCATTGATACATTTACTGGTTTGAGCTTCCACATACCTACATTCATTTTCTTCATTTTTGAGGACGCCTTTGCGACTGAATCCATAAATGCGATGAACAAAAGAGGACAAGATACAACCCTGTCTTACTCCTATATTTACATCAAATTTTGCAGAAATGTTTCCAGCTACTCTCACTGCACATGTTGATTTATTGTAAAATCTTTTAAATGGCTTCTATTAAATTGTGCTCTACATTGTGTTCTTTTAAGGAATGCCATAGTTCATTCCTCCTCACAGTGTCAAATACCTTTTCTAAGTCAATAAAACACAGGTGCAAGTCTATGTTTCTCTCAAAGAATTTTTCTATTATTTGTCTTGTACACTTCTTCCTAGTCTAAATCGACTCAGATGCTCTTCAATCTGATCCTCTACTCTTTTCCTTAGCCTCATTTCCAGTATCCTCGCATATACCTTTCCTGGAACGCTAAGTAGTGATATCCCTCTATAGTTTGAGCATTCCATAGTTGATCCTTTCTTGTGTATTGGTACTACTGTTCCCTTTTTCCAGTCGTCGGGCACCTGTTTGGACTTCCATGCTTTTTGGCATATTGCATTAGTAGTAGTTTGTCTGCCTATCTTCCTTGGTTTTAATCATTTCTGGATAAACTTGATCTGCTCTAGTGGTTTTTCTTAATTTCTTTTTTCTTATAGTTTGGATTTCTTCCATTGATATATCTACATCTTCAACTGTCTGCTCTCAATTACTTGTTACTCTTACTAATTGATCTTTACTCCTTGTTCCATACGTTCTGGCGGGATTTTAAATGTAATTGGTGAAAATGCTTTCTCCGTGTTTCCATCTTTCATTATTTTTCCTTTGGCACTCTTAATTTGTCGTATTGGGCTTGCTTTGGTCTTTCGCATGCTCTTCATTGCCCCCTCCCCCAGAACAGCTTTTGATTTCCTTGATAGTTTTCTTGAAGTCTTTGTCCAAACTCTTCCCATTGTTCCTGTTTCGCTTTCCTCACTTCCTCTTTGGCGATTCATGTAATCTACCCTATCCTCTGGTCACTTTGTTTGCAAATATTTCTTCCAGGCATCTTTCTTTTCTTTGATCTTAGTCTTGACATTCTTATTTCATCATGCTGTTCTTTTCCTTTCTCCTTTAATTTGTTTCCTACCACAGACCTCTTCAGTACAACTGAGGAGTGTTTATTTATACACCTGCCACTTTTCTTCTATTGTGCTATCTTTCAGATCCATCTGTCTTTCACTGATAAATCTTTTTATCCTAGATTGGTATATGTATACCTGTTTTACTACTGGTTTATTTAGTTCCTCTATTTTGAGTTAAGTAGCTTTCTTCCCTTTCCTATGTCATTTTGGCAATCACTAAGTGATGATCACTAAATATTTCTGCTCCTCTGTTTACTCTTGCATGCAATGTACTGTAAAAAGGGAGCTGCTAACTAATTTTATGTAGTCTATCATTGACTTTTCACACCTGTTCTCAGTTACTCTTGTATATTTGTGGATATCTTTATGAGGATAAAAGGTGTTGGCTATTTTCATGTTATTCTAGGAGGCCTACTCCTGTTCTAGCTCTGGGATATCTACTCCTGATAAGATTAAAATATGATTCGGTCCTACATTTTCTATTCCTTGTCCTTTTTTCTTTGTTTCTGTAATGGTCAAAATATACACTTTGAATTTTTCCATTTCTTCAACTAATTCCAACTCTTTTACATTTATTGCCCTAACATTCCATGTTCCAAAAATCACAGTCCGTATTCGTTTCCAAGTTCGTCTTCGAAAGATCAAGCCGGTTATATAATATTTAATTCTCTGAATCTGTTTGTTTTTGGATAAGCAGGGGATTAGCCCACTGTTCCCTAGGTAGATGGTGGGGCTGCCACCTTGAGGACCCTACCAGGCCTTGTTATTTTCTGTCAGGGTTAACTCCCTTAGCCTTTGGTCAACGAAGACCGGCCTGCACGGTAGCATGTTGTTTTCTGTCAGGGTTAACTCCCTTAGCCTTTGGTTGGCCAAGACCTGCCTGCAAGGCAACAGGAAACTCGTGGAGGGCGGGAATATCTACTCCCCGTACAGGTGCTTACCTGTCCACTGCCCGGAGATCTAGGAGCTGTTACACTTATCACACGAAAAATAATCATAACAATAATAATACTAGACTCTAGATTTATTCTAAGTCTAGCGATTGTTACGCTTATCACAACAACAATAAAAAACACCAGAGTTTGAATGTGGTACAGTAAGGCTGTGGAATGGACTGCCAACAGAAATAAAACTCAGCAATAGTACTGAAAACTTTAAAAACAGAAGTAAACACATCACTTTAAAGCCAAAATTGGATTAATATTCTAGGTTCAATCAAAATATGTGCGCTGACATTATACTCAAGAATTGAGTTGGTCAGTTATTATGGTGAAGAAAAAGACTTTACGGTTGTTACGATTGTAGAATTTTGCCAGCCACTGGATGTATCTGCCTGATGATCAGCTGTTCTGTGTTAGACACACAAGTTAGTGTAGAGTTAGTAAACAGCACCCCTTGTAGTAAAGTTGCACGTTCACTGGAGGGCTGATTGACTCAACAGCAACTTCATATACATACTGCGCACAGATTTAGTATGTTGCATAGACTAGAAAAAAGGTGTAACGGCCCTGTGCTATCTTCATCAATGGTGATAATTTTCCGTTTATTGGCGGAAATCCGCTTTTTCGCCATTCAAAGGAAGTTTCCTCTTTTTTCATTGTTCTGTGGAATTTCTCCTGCTTTTTCATTGTTCAGAGGAAATTTCCTCGTTTTTCCACTCTTCCCGTTGCGAAACTCAAATTGGTTGCGAAACAGAGGTAGTAGTGTGAAACCAAACTATGCCAACGATTTAATTTTTCCCCTCCACCATTAAAGATTATTAACTTTTTTTGTGATATTTGACTAGGTTTGGCAATCCAGTATGTACAACTATCGAATCCAGCACCAACTTAAACACAAGCACTTTTGTAAACGACGAATCATCTCCTCTATGTTTTTTGTTGTTGGACAATATTTTGATTACGCAGGTCCATTGCCTGGCAAAACAGATTTTCAAGAGAATTGTTCAGTTTTTTTTGTCTCTCCTGTAAAATTAGTGTCTTTGGACGTGGCCGGTTTGTGCCCGACACCATCGATATTATATGTATATATATAGAGAATCTAGTATTCTTTCTCTCTCTCAAAGTTAAAGAAATTTTTTTTTTTTTTCAATTTGTTTTACCTTTCTCTTTCATGAAAGATTAACTAACTATATGACTCATCAGACAAAACTCATTATGTGTCTGTATTTTGAATTGAGTAAAATGTCTTTATATTTTACACACCGTTTGAAATGCATCTAACAGAAGCAGCTAGTTACCTCCTTAGTTTTATAAAAAAAAAAAAAAAAAACTTTTATATTGCACTTCTGTCTTGTCTCTCTGATCAAAGTCAATTAAAAAAATAGAAAATTTTGCTGAAAAAATAGTTCCACATTTTTTTTATTAATAAATCACCAGATCACATCAACATGGCTCGCTTTACTGACATTTTACCAGCATTCTTACCCTTTTCCCAAAGAACATCGATCGAGCTAAATATTGTAAGTATTGATCATAACTATGCAAAACCTTGGAGCTCACACCCAGATGCCAGCAATGCCGCCCTCGGCGTATGCTTTTTATGGAACCCTTCTCTAGACCCAACAGTTCAGAAACGGCAAAGTAAGTATTCAAGCACGTCATTTGTCTTTATTTAATTTTCTGGTTCCAGTGTATGTTAATTTTTCACAATTTCCTTTACTTTTGATGCGCCTAACCCCCAAAATTAAAAGTAAATGTTAAATGAATTACTTTTAGATTGTTGCTTTAATCACAGAGTTGAGTCTGAAATCATAAATGTTGACGGAGAGGATAATGTAGCCCTGCCACTATATGATGTACCTCGAGCTAGAACATTGATGAATGATTGTGAAAGACACGCATCACTGCTGTGCCCAGAATATGCTGAAATGAAAGATGACTGGGAAGAGCACATTGCAATTATCAGGTAAGTATTCATGCCCCCATTGTTCAAATATAAAGTTGGAAGTAGATACAAATCTTTGAAACTCAGATGTTTGTAGTTAATCCCTGACGTATCTGCTTTTTTTGTTTGTTTTGTTTTGTTCTCTATTAAAACTTATTTTTACCATGACATATTTTCTAAATTAAAATTTTCGCATTTGATTGCTTAGTTTTGTCGATGTGCTTATAAATCAGTTTTGTCTCACATTTTATGATAATTACCTCTAAATGAATTCAAGTGAAATTAGACATATTTAAACACATAAATTTTGAATATATATATATAATATATTCGTATAGAAGGATTTATAGAAAAAAAACTTTCATGTTGCACCATTTATTGGTTGAATTTTGAGTGGTGGATAAGAATTGCCAATTGCCTTAATGAGTATTTGAATTTGGTTGACTTGAAACAGGGATATTGTTATAAAATATTGTCTCCACTGAATCGTAATGGAGAACATAGTGTAAAAAGAAAAAGCACATTCTTATACCTTCAGTTTAATGTAATCAATTTTATACTCATTTATGAAACATAGTATGGGAAGAGGATAATACTCTGAGCTGAGCTATGGATGAACAATTCTGAAAAGAATCTTTGGTTGTACACTCTCGCAAATTGGGATGATTTTGCAATCCACTGAGAGTTCCCGTTTCGAGGATTCCACTGTATATGAAATTCATTTATGCTTCCATCTTTCATCATGTAACAAAACTAGTAAGCCTATACATTTGGAGCAAATTGTTTTTTTGGAATGAAAATCTATTTTGCTACAGTGGTTTTGTAATGCGTAGAAGGGAAGCGTGCATGTAACTCAGCCAAAGGCATACTTTGGTAAAACAATGAACTGTTTCGGCTAGTGGTTTGAGGGAGCTGCTTATCGGGCCTTTAACTCTCTCACTGCCGGACACTTTGAGTTTAGATGGCTGAGAATGCCTGGCATTTTGGTGCATAATTATAAAAAAATTCACTGTAATTATACTATTTCAGGTAGATGCATAATTTAAAAAAGTATTCTCTTAAGAAAAGAAAAAATATACTGTAAATGATGTTGGTAGTTTCTGCATGGAAAGTTTCATTTATGCTGGAAGACAGTAAAAAAAAATGGGAATAATAAAAATTGTTTTCAAGGGAATGACACATCTTCCATCAACTGTTTCAGTAGGAGATCTAGATTTAGGCATATATTTAGTATTTAACTTCTTTTTAGATGATCCAGCAACATAAAAGATCAGTGTGTGATGACTTAGAATCAGATTCATTTGTAGATTTAGATCTAATTCTTAGGTTGACATGAATTTTTTGTTTTTAAGGGCTAAACTAGAGCTGTGTCCATTTACTTTCAATTTCCGGCAAATGATATATTAACCGATGATAATTTCATTTTGGGTCTCTACAAATGATTAGAATATACATGCAAGAAATGTCAATACCGACAGATGTTAGGTTTGGCAACGAGTAGCCTATGATGGTACCCTATACATATCGATAATGACAATGAGTGGGTCAAATGTATGACCTTTACTTTTATAGGAACATGTAATCAGCAGTATTTTCATTTCTCGTTCCACATTCTATACTTTGGGTTATTTTTTTGTAAATTGTCTTTAAATGACAGAAAGTAGTGTCTTCTAGGTGCATTTTTCATAAATACGTTAAATTAGACATCAACGTACATCACTGAAACTACCACCTTTATGAGTGTAAGTTGTAGATATCTCTGGGCTAGATCTCACCTTATTGGATTGTATTTATTTATTTGTTTTCCCTTAATATGATTCTACAGAACAACCTGGAGTGTTTTACAGAACAGAATATTTGCTAAAGTCATGCGTGTTTTACAAAGTGATCGGCTGGCTCGGCTTACTATTCAAGAGGTGAAGAAGCATTGATGCTTGTCTAATATTTTGGAAAGAAATACTTTTAACTGTTTCATTTTTGTATTTATTACTGGGGTCATATTTTCATTTGCCATTAAAGACATTTATAAGAATAAAAGAATTTCAGTCTCAAAATGATTCTTTTAAATGTTCTCTTTGCTTTAAATCGGTTATTCAGATATATGCTATCAGTTTGGGTCGTTGGCAGATGTTACTGGTAGAGCCTTTCATTCTTTTGCATCTGTCTGTCATCTTGCAATTTTCTTTTCATTCACAATTACATCACTGCATATAGTGGTCATGGTGAATTTTGAACTACTAAGCAAATACATTTTATCTTTCTGTTCTCTGCATTTATTTTTATAATGGGAAATGCTTACATGGTATTTGGCCTTGCTGATATCTGTCTGTGCATCGCCATCAACTCAGCACAACATAGAGACATAATGTGGTCACATCTAATTTACACTTGCGAACATTATATATTTTGCGGCTCTCTGAGGTTCTTAAAAAAAACACCCCAAAGGCTTTTGAAGCCTTTCTTTTTCTACTTTCTCGACGAAAGTCAAATCCACACTTGGAACAAAATATTCTATTAGGTGCAGGACATAATGATTTTTCCTGATTTAATGAAGAAAATGTTCTAAGCTCTTTTCAGACCTAATTTTTTTTAGATCTAGACGTAATTAAATTTCTTTCAGATTTCTAATGTAAAGGGGATATACAAATTAGCTTCCAATTGGCTTATTTTTTATTCTAGCATGTCATATTACATACATATCAAAAGAAAGAAACTTGAAATGAGAATACACAGGAACCAACAGAAATATATTTTTTGAACAAGAACAAATGTATAAAAGTCAAAAGTTGATGTTCAGTTGAAACATAAATTTCTGTTTTTAATAAGTTCTTTACTCACCAAAACCTTAACTTGATATTTATAGCTATTATTGACTATTTTATACTTTAGGTAACATACTCCAATTATTTCCAGATATTAAGTTTTTTATTTGAGGGCAATATTCCAATATTTGTAAGAATGGTAACATTTTTTGTGATTGATGTAAGAGCTTGTGCCTCTGAATTATTAGCAAATCTATCTAGATTGCCACAACTGGATCTAGAGATTTTTGTGGTGACCGCACTCAGAATCACTACTATTACTACTACTATCAGTTTCACTACTACTAGATCTAGATTTAAAATATTAAGATTTTAATCAATGTTCTCGGCTAAAATTGACAGGAAAAAGCTCAAGTGCCTAAATCTTTAAGTTATTTCACAGTAGAAGATATATAAAGATAAAATATCAGCTGGCATTATTTACTTGATAAGGTTATCGAAAGTGAATAAATGTGTGCAGAATTTGAAAGAAATGCTCTGTAAACGGTAAACTGGAAGAATTTGTTAAAAAATTCATAAAAAATTCATTCAAAGTTCTGTGGCATGACTAAATAAGTGAATATAAATAGTGAAATCGATAGACAGAAAACAAAATTTGAGGTGACCTTTAGTTACAGATATATTGGTGATACATCTGCAAGGGGTGGCTTCTGTTACAGATACATCAGCTATATGTCCAAACCAATTAAGTGATGAATTGTCAAAAATATTTTCATGATGTATGAGATAATCTATAAAATGAGGTTGAAGATGTTAAAGTACCATTGTATTTATTTCTGTTTTTTTTTTTTTCCTTCTCATATTTAGAATCAGAATGAACCAATTCAGAGGAGACTTCAAATTGATAAAGCTGCTAAACGCATACGATATGCATTTGCGAATGTAAATTGGGTAAGTAAAGGCAGATAGGTAAAGGAATATTCTCTTTTGAAATTTTATTGTCTTTTTTTTTAGATTCAGAGGAACAGTATCTTTAGTTGGGATTTTATTTTACCCTTTTAATTTTCTTTTCGTTTAATTTTATATTTCACAGGACATGCCCCTTGTTTTATGGCTCCATAATCTTTTTCTTGAAAAATTGAGAGGTCAACTCCTTGTGTCTTATTTAGAAGTTCTACAGACTTTGAAAGAAAAGGTAAATTTAGTTGCTCTTGTTTAGCAGGTCATGTAAAATTTAAACCTAAAAGTATTCCTGTAAAACCTACTGTAGTTTAATGTAACTTACCTACTTTGTTAAAGTCACTGCTACAGTAGATGCTCGTTAGAGAAATATAATCTTGTTGTTATATATCTGCTTTCAGGATAAATTATTTCATTTTCAATTGTTAGAATTCATTATTAAATGTAAATTTTTAGATGCACTGGTAATTGGGTGGTCATAGAGAGAATTCCTACGACACCTAGCTTATCGGTTGAAACGTATGAAATATGCATATTATCAATTCAAAGGATGTTCATTGCCGCCGTTGAGAATGCCTACTTATAAGATTGCTCGACTGACTTAGATTTGTGCTATTCTAGTTTTGGCCTCAAAGGTTTGTATTTTGATTACAATTTTATGTAAAATGTGCAGTACATGATACAAAACTGAATGACACATACTGAGAATCAACTGAGACGTTAAAGAAAAAACTTAAAACCCACCTGTTTTCCACACAGCCATAAAACCCACAGATTCAAATTTCTCACTGTTGTCATAAATGTAGTTCAATGATGTCAACTGTCTTTTGTATTATCATCCTATGTTTTGAAATATGTTTGTTATCCGTAACGTGTACATTGCGTTGTGTGTGTGTAAATTATATATGCTTATGTCTTGATTTATAACGTTTATCCATGTTTAAGCACTCTGAGCTTGATATGTATCGGGGTGGGGCGCTATACAAGAACTATTTTTATTATTATTATTATCTAATAATTAAGCATTTAAAATGGAAAGTCCCAGTTGTAGTTGAAATGGGAAGAATGTAATTTGAAGAATATGAATCTACTTGAAAGAGAGACGGACAGGGGGAGAGAAAGACAGCACACATGGGAGAAAAGGTGTACAAACCTTTCTTGTCTAATGTTCATTTTCATGCACATAGTACACACAATTGGATTTTTTACGTCAAACTTTGCACCACACCAAAAAATGTGCGCACAAAATTAGAGGGAATATTGATCATCAGTCAAAAAGTTATTCATGGTTTGTTTGTTTTTTTATGATTAAAAAAAATCTAATTCTGCTCTGATCTTGACTTATTAAAAAGTCGCTTGTTTCAAAAATGATATCTGTGTTTTTGTGTGGATAATCCAGATGAAAATATTCACATTTGAAATATTAGCCAGTCCAGCGATGGGGTGAACACCTGTCATGACGATCCTTTCAGCGCCATAGGAATCAAACATTCATTCCTCTGAAACCGACAATACTTTTCAGCACTTTTAGCGGTTGGTAGCAAGCGTTGTTAATATGGATCAATTGACGTTAAGTAACACAATTTCTATAGCTTGTTGCACATATGGACTAAGTTGCAGAATTCGGCATCCTCCATGTCGCCGCCTATTGATGTTAAATTTCTTATGAAGATTAAAAACATTTTTTTTAATGACCTTCTTTGAATGCATGTTATTTGTTCCGTTCTTCACTACCAGATTCCGTCTCTCATTGAATGTCTTATAGAAGGCACAGTGTGCAAGCCTGGTGGCCTCACAAAGGAATCACTGAATGTCCTTTTGAAAAGGACTTGGGATCCTGTCATTTCTAGCATAAACCAACAAAAACCTGTAAGCTTTTAAAATATATATTATGTTGCTTTTTGTTTGTTCTTTTGTAGATGGGTTGTTTTGTTGTTGCTTTTTTGTGCGTTTTATTCCTGCTGAAACTGGTTATCCTTTTTCTTTAACAATGATTAATAATATTTTCTATCTGTCACTCTCTTACTTGTGCTGAAATGATTTATGCTGAAATGATTTCATTAAATGGTTGAAAATTTTTTTTAAACTTAAGCAAATTTTTTATTCTTGTGTTTAATTTAATATACCATTAAATGTGGTTGTTTCTCATGCAATGAAAAGCCATTTTGGATTTAAGTGAGCAATTGTATTTTTTTAATAATTAAAGGGTAATTTTAATATAAGAGTGCCTAAGTCACAGTTATGTCATTTTTAGAATAGAAAAATAAAAACAAAACCACGGGTTTGAAAAGACTTTCTTCAGAATGATACAGCCATATTAAAGTTGGCCATAGAAATTTTTCAGGCTTATATAAAAAAATCAACTGATGTACTGATTCTAAAGAAATGTGATGATTTGGAAAATGGGAATTTGAGCCCAAGACTCTATCATTTTCACCCACTTTTGAGCAGAAAGTCACAGTTATTCATTTTACAAAAAACCATAGACTTTTTTCCCAAGTTTCCAACGGCTGTAAAGATGATTTATCATCATTTTCACACTTTTCAGAAAGCATTATTTCCATTTATTCCCTAGGATTATTTTCATTTTTCAAAAATGGACATAGGCACACTGTTGAACTGACCCCTTCAATTCATAAAACTTTTTTTTGTAGACCGTAAATATCGCCATGGCAAGCTGACACTTGATTGAACTGTATATATGTGAAAATTTTGATTGAACTAAAAAAAAGTAGATGGTATATGTGAAAATTTTGGCAAAAAGAATTTGTTGCTAAAAAAAAAATCCAGAGCACTGGAAAGAATATTTATATCCATGCTGACATTTTGAAAAATTATAAAAAAAAAAAACCTCAGATAGTCCGGTAATCTGAATAATGAAGGAAGCATTGCCCTTAAATTCATATTCACAATGGCCAAAAGAAGTTTTGAAGTAAAAATTAAAAACATGGCAAAACAGAAATTTTAGGGGCTATTTATTCACAATAAATCTAAGCTAAAAAAAAACAATTTGGGTCCAGCCCAGCACTGGTTTCAAATTTGAATATTTATATCCATGCTGACATTTTGAAAATTATTATAAAAAAATTATTTATTTATGTTTACAGTCACGCAATAATCGATAGTCCGGACTTCAATAATCTGAATAATCCGAACAAATGAGCTTTGGACAGATTTTTGTATTCTTTATTTTACCGGATAATCTGGGGATTCAGGATTGGAATACCTAGTTTTGTTACAAGCTACCGCAACATAGAGAGTTTATGCTTCGATAAACCGAACACTTGACTGTTCGAGATAGTCTAACCAAACCGCTAACGGTCTATTATAGCCACCCGATCCAACTTTCCTATCGTCACTTCAGCCATACCATTTAGCAATTTTCTTTGTTTCTGTCTGTCTGTCTGTCTGTCTGTCTTTCCTGCATCTTCTTTTTTCTTCTTCTGGCGTGGTGTAAATTGTGTGTGAGTGAGAAATCTGAGGTATAAGTCAGAGAGAGAATAAGAGAGAAATAGTTCTGGCCAGTGATGAACATTGTTGTGCTCTGTCCCCCGGAAAATGCACAGGCCTTCATAACTGTAAGCTCTGAGGGCTTTTGCTGATTCAAAATGTGTCCTTTTGATCGGGGATTCGATACTCCGGATGTCTCAATAATCCTGACAATTTGCTTGGAACGGAGATATTTGGCTTATCAAGACATGACTGTATAATATATATATATTTATTTTTTTTCAAAGCATGTAAATCTCTCTGAAATAAAGCTTCTTCTTTTTCAGAAAAGATTGCCTGGCAACCCATTAATGTTGGTGGTATCAAATGTGCCATCAGCAACTAACCCATTGGCAGCCAAACGCTATAAATTTTGGCAGCACCAGCTCTCTAGCATGGGGAAAGTAGTGAACATTATACCAGTTAACAACAGCACTAATATCACAGTTGCAAATTGTGTTGAAAATATGGTTGCTTCGACAAGATCAAAGATTTTAGAGGTACTTTTTTATGAGTTTTAAAATTAGTACATGTTTTTTTCTTTGTAATTTTGTTTTGACCTGTTTGTTTAAGAATTTGTAAATGTAATAACTATCCTGTAAGCAACACAATTTTGACAGCTATTAATATCATGGGACCAAGTGATCATTATATTTAAGATGTGTGTTTTCCAAATCGTAGCACTCAAGTGTTGTTTGGTTCCGTCTCGTGTCCATTGCTATCCTTATTCTTTGCTTCTTCTATTTTATGTTGCTAAAAATTTCTTTAAAACTATCTAGATTTGAGATCCAACTTCAATGGGCTGATATTCTTAACAATCAAACTTCCTCCCAAGTGAAATGAAAAATTAATAAGTTGGTTGCTTTTAACTGGGTATCCATCTTGTGGTATAGTGTTGATATTATGCATTTACATCTATTTCAGATGAAAGGTCACTGCCCAGGAAGGGTCATTGTACTCTTTTGGTTTCCATGTTGGTGCATTGGTTGCTACTCAGGTATTGTCATCAAATTTTGACTTCACTTTTCTTTTATACACTGAATGATTTTATGTTCATCAGGTCACCTGAAAGACTGGTTGGTCATTCTGACGAATGTTTCCACAACAGTGCTCATCTAAACCTGTAAATCCTCTCTGTATTACTAAGAATGCCAGAGACTGTTGAAATAGAAAAGTGGTTGCTGCAAGAAAGGCATCATCTTGCTTTGATTTCATGATTTGCATTTGTCTTGAAATTTAATTTTTTCACATTAATGTTCTATCTTCTATGTTATTTACAACTGATTTGTATACTATTTGGTACCCATATTGCTCATGTCAATGTAATAAAAAATGACGTAAGATTTTTTGTACTATGTAGTATGCTTTTTGAGAGAGAGAAATTTGGGTAAACATGCCATTTTTACTTATATATATATTGTTGGTGTCGCAAGTAATCCGGTTAAGTCCAGAAATTTGAACTTTCCAGAAAAACCCCAAATACTTTTCTATGAATGTCAACACACCATCTGACGTCAATGTTATTTAAATTAACCGATGAAATCGCAAGAAATAAGCTGCAAGCAGCGCACTTATCTCTGCTGACTGCTAGGTTTTAATTCTCCCGAAAAATCAGATCAGCTTGACTTAAGCGCTTTGCTTGCGACACCGACGATATGTATACAAGCTGAATCGCCGCTCACTGAGCAGGTTGTTATTAAAGCATGACGATGTAATTGTTAGTATAAAAAGTCTGACATCCTACTCAATGAGCAGGTTATTCTAATCTGAGCCCAACCTCGGCCAAAACATATTTAGTAGGTCTAAAGTAGGTCTGGATCTATCTCTAGATCTAGAACTAAATGTAGTGCTAGATCTAAGAGTAAGAGGGAGGATTTTCATAACCGGGCAAACTCTTTAATGTACGTTAACTAAGAGATCTAGAGATTGACCTGCTGGAAAGAGAAAAAAATTAAGCTAGATCTAGCTTAGAATTTGAGCATTATCTGTTCAGCGGTGGACTGGGGACAATCAGTAATGGGCATGGATGGGTCAACAGCGGCCGATTTTTCGCAGATTTTGTGGGTTACCGAAAAATATGGGGTTCAGCGGCAATCGCAATGGATTTGTGTTTAAAGAAAGAAAATGTTTTTCAAATTAAAAATATGCCTAAAACATGCACAGGTAATACACAAAAGTGGTGTTAAAATTTGAGCATTATCTGTTGAGCGGTTTGAGAGCCTATTACAATTGAATGAAAACCATATGTCATAAAATCCACAGATATATATGTAGATATCGGGTGGGGCAAAAGAAAAACCACCTCCAAGCCTGGAGGCTTATTAAACAATTATAACTATATTTCTATGATGTGTGAATGGCATTAATTAAACTGTTCAAATGGGGGGGGGGGGTTGCATTTTGATTTTGATAATGAACATTGTACGATTCTGCACTTAGTGTACTTGATGGAATGCACTCTTCTTAAGCGTTCTCTACTAGATTTAATAGTTTATCAACAGTCAACACCACAAGTTGTCAAGATCTTTCATTAAATGTTTTAGGATACAAGTTTTCTGTACATGCTCTTGATTTAAAGCAGCTTGGTATTTTAGACCAGAACTAGATTTATATTTTTGTCTAATAAAAGTCAATAATGTTCATAATCTAGGTCTAGATCTATTGTATTTTTCATGATGTTTAACACGACAGACACTGCAGTTATTGGGATACTTTTAATGGAAAAAGGATGGCGAGGAAAACAAATAGTGTAAGGGTTTCTCAGTAAGCAATGGAATAAAGATTCAATAAATAGACTTATAAGAAAACTTGTAAAAAATTTGATTATCGAAAAGACAAAACGGCAATGGTTAACCGAAGACCGGAAGGATAGACAATATTGTTAGACAGGTTGAATGACTTACTTTATCTCAAGAAGATGGTCGTGCTGATATAACATTAGAACACCTGTCTTTAGATAAATATTATTTACATGCATACTTTTTTCTGCCTGTTTCTTTGAAACTTATAATTATGTTGTACAGAATTAAATGCACTATCAGAATGTGAAATGAAATGAAAATTAGATAAATGGTTGCCATGTTATTAGCCTTCAAAGTTGGAGACGTTTGTTTTACCCCACCCAATACATGATGTCTGTTATTCTTTTAAATATTCATAAAACATTAAGTATCCAAAATATCTCAATTTTCTTGAGTGGATTTTAGATATTGAATGGAAAAAATGATCTGTAATGGTTTTGAGTGATTTGATTAGTACGTACGTGAGGCGACTGAGCTTGCAATTTGGGGCAAAATCTAAGATGCAGCCATTTCTTTGGCAACCAAGGGCACTACTAAGTGTCAAGAGATGTAGAATGACTATATTTTGACGGTTACATACTAAAATGAAAATCCAAACCCAAGTGTGGGGAAAATCACTTCAGAAGACTCCCCCTCCTTTTTTTTTTTCTTCCAAACACAATTTTAACTTCATTTTGCTATAAGGGTTGGCAGTCTCAAGTACCAAAATCAGTATCTTGAAGTGATCTATTGAAAGGGCCAGAAAGATTATTTTATACTAATGTTTTCATTTTATCTTCTGTATTTTTTTCTGTCTAAAGGTAGCATTGATGGAACAAGTAAATGCTGTAGTCTGTATAGGCTACCCAACACTTGGTGTAAATGGAAGTCGTGGGGTAAGGCATAAATTGATATGTTATATCAATCAGGCTTTATATCTTTACTTATCTCTCTGTTATAGTCAGTTTTTTGAGTCATGAAAGTTTTTTGTTAATGATGGAAATGGAACTTATTCACTAAGTACCATTCTATTGGGGCATTTGGCGTTATGGCATAGAGAATGTTGTGATTTCAAAGCATTATGGTTTAAGAAAGAGCCTATAAAGGCAGTTTTTATACTGTTTACGCAGCTGAGGAAAGGTCATTAGGTCTTCTTTTGATAGGCAGGGATATTTTAAGGATTCTAATATACTCTTGCCAGGCAACTCATCAGTGTCCTTATTTTAAAAAAATATATATGACAAATTTTTACCTATATTGACCAAGAGAAATGCCTGACCTTCGGAGGGCTCCAAGGTACGATTTAGTCCAATATAGGTAAAAATTTGCATTTCCATCCCTTATCATAATGAAATAAAAATTAAAAAAACAAATGAAGGTTCTTTATTTAGATCTAGTTTCTAGGTCTCAAAATCTAGATCCAGATTGTATTCATATATCTACATCATCTAGTCTAGCTTTTAGATCTACTACATTATTATGTAACAAATTTTACTCAATGTCAAGGTAAGCGGGCCAGTGATAGGGGTCAATTGAAAAATCACCGGCCCGGTTTATTTCTCCTTGACACTACTAAATGGGTGAAATAATAAAAAGATGTGTTTAGAATGATCTGTAAGCTTATAAGTAAAGGAAAGTGAGCAAATTTGCTTGTATACAAGGTTAAAGGGTATAAATTTGTTCCTTTTGGTAAAAAGGCAAATTTAACCTTTCCCTTATGTCTCTCATCAATGTATATACCTTTTATTGTTTATGTCGTTGTGAGCTAACAGAAGTGCTTTCTTCAACTCAATTTATTTATGTATTTAAAAAGGACATAGATGAGCCAGTGTATAATACAAAAACACCAACCCTGTTTGTCATTGGACAACATGCTAGTTCTTGCAACCTGGATACTTTGGAGGACATACGTGAAAAACTGCGTGTAGACACAGGCCTTGTTGTCGTGGGTGGAGCAGATGATCAGCTTAGGATGTCTAGAGCAAAGAAAAAGGCTTGTGGAGTGACACAGTCGTTGGTCGACCGTTGCATCATTGTAAGTTGCTTACTCCTGTTGTGTTTTAGTGGGTTTTTTCATACCTGTAAATCTACCGATAAGTAATTGATGGAAAATCGCCAATGGGAATATTTTGAAGGGAGTGGAAGAGACGACTCACCAATTAGCAGACCAGTGTGATCTCAGGTCTCACCAAGCCCCTCTTGGTCATTATTTTTCAGGGGTGGTGACTGAAGTTAAACGCAATGCCTGTGTCTCTTTCTCTTTCTTACTTTGCCCTATATGTCGGGACAGAATACAGACACCACATACTGATGCAGACACCTTTCTCATCTTGACACTGAACGCACACATTAACTGCTTTATGGGGTATCTTCACACACATTTCATTTCTAGTTTGCTCCATTCATGCACACCCTTTTTTTCTGACTTGTATATTTCTTTGTTGTCGCTGAAATATTTCGTCATGTCGAAGAGAAATGTGAAAGAAAGTTGTAAGCTAGAGTAAAGCAGCTCTTGCTTTTCAGTGTTTCTTCGTTTGTTTTAGTTGGTTACTTTTGGTTTGCAGTAGTATAAGATCTAGAGAATCTCGATCTATTGTCAGTGTGTTACCATTTTTGTGTTACCATTTTGACGTACATCAATTTTGTGGTTTTTAGGAAGTGAAGAAAGAATTTTTTTTTTAAAGAATGTGTCAATGATAACTCAGGAATGCCTCGGCACATTTTATCCTCATTTACTAGAATGATAGATTATAGATTGAAGAGTGTTAAATAAATCAGTTTCATTTTGGCCTAAGTCTGACTTAGTTATAATTTAAAGTATTCAGTAGATCTGTAAATGTAAATCTGTTTGTTTTCTACTCCAGGATGAAATCACTGAGTTCCTTGGTAGCACCCTGTCTCTAACAATGGTTCAGCCAGAGGCAGTGGAAGAAACAGACCCCATCAAGAAAACCCCAAGGAAAAGAAAACTCAAAGATGCTGCAATTGCAGTTGGATCCCAAACACCTGACCTCGTTAAACAGGTTTGCTCAAATGTTAAATACATGTTTGATTTCATTTATGTACATATGTGTGTGTGTGTGTGTGTCTGAGAAAAAGGCTCATATGTCACCATCTTCAAAATTAAGATAAAGGTAGTGCCAAATAGCTTCTTATGCTCTGAATCAGTTGTTGTTTTTATTATTAATTTCTCAGATATATCTGGAATATTTGAGGATATTGCATTCTTTGTGAGACAACATAATAAAATGTCTGTTTGAGAAAAACGGCTGTAAAAAGCTCAGTCTGTCTTGACTGTTGTTTACCTTAGCTTGCCGTATGTTGCATCATAGTAACATGGTAAAAATTTGTCTTTCTCACTTGAGTTACTTCACTTATTTGATATAAGATACTTTAAATGTCAGTGTATATGAATTAGAGCATCCTGATTTGTGGAAACTATAAAGTGGCTCAAAAAATGGTGAAGCGGGCTGATGTGATTTTCTGCTGCCCTCAGCATACGAAAGTATTGCCTCTGAAACGTCAACAATCATAATATTTACCCGCACTATGCTGCACAGCATACACAAGATAATAATTTTGATTTTGGCATGTAACGATACAGTTTGCGTAGAATGAAATCTGTCATGTCCTGTAAAATGGTAAGGCTAAAGGATGGTGACATTTATCCTTTTTCTCTAAACTTTGCACCTGAGACCATTCAAATATACAAATTTTATGCTATTTAGAAATGAGCTGTGTAAATCATGTTGGGACATGATTTAGAAATAGACAAATTTAGCAAATCTGGTTAAAATAATTTTTTAATGCCTACCGCACTTTTTAACCTGTGTAGATATTTCCAGCTCAAAGTGAAATTTGACAACCTATTTGCCCTTTCCTGATGCACCCCAAACATTAAGCTTGAACTTAATTTTTTTGTTCTTGCTTTCATATCGATTGAATTAAAAGAGTGAACATTAGAAATTTTCCTTTTGAAATAATTGTCTCCTTGCAAGGGCTTTTACAGTTTCGTGCTACGAATGGGTGCAAGACATTTATTTAAGGATTGATCGTTAAAAACTGTAATATTTAAGACTCCATGCTTACTACTGGCCTCAGAAAGAATGCCGACTGAAGCCTAGCTTATCGTTTAAAACTGAAAAAATGTGCTTATCAATTCGAAGGATGTTCATAGAGACTGCTGAGAATGCCTTCTTAAAAACAAAATAGACTCACCTGATTGCTCAAGAGAGAAAAAGACAGATAGACAGAGACAGACAACAGACAGAGAGAGAGAGACAATATGAGACAGAAAGAGAGAGAGAGACAAAATGAGAGAGAGAGAGACAGTGCGAAATAGACAGACAGAGATATAGAGCCAGAGAGAGAGAGAGAGACCAAGCGAGTGACAGACGGATTTATCATCAGTCATAAAAATGTGTTACAAATTGAAATTTTCTTTTTTTTAAAGTATTTAAAAAAAATCAAATTATGCTTGAATTTCCACTTAATGGGTCGCTTGTTTCGGGAGATGAAATCATGTCGTTTTTTTGCAGTCACTCGTAGAGATATTTGCATTTAAAAAATTAGCCAGTCCAGCGCGGTGATGTCATAATCTGGTCTCATGTGTTGTTTGTTGGTAAATAGTGTTCAAAATTTTGTGCCGACTGTTGTTTCAGTGCTATAGGAATTAAAGATTCATTCCTACAATACTGCCACAACTTTTCAATACTTGGCAAGGTCTTCAGCAAGCATTCTTTATGGGGATCAATTGATATTAAGTAACACAATTACTTTAGCTATCCATGCCGATCATCATTCGGCGCCCTCTATGTGGTGCCTTTTGGATGATTACAAAGTATATTATGTTTTTTTAATCTTTTCTTACCTTTGATAAATTTTAAGAGATTTGTAAAGACATCAACAGTTGCTATTAAATATGTAAAAGTAAAGTTCCTTCAAGGCTGTTTCAGCCCATGGAGCTGGAGCTTATCCCGGTTTCAATATCATGAAGCGAAACAGATGATAATAATGACCTCCTGGCCAGGACGTTAGTCTGACGCAGATTTTTACTCTTAAGCTAGTGCTTGTACCCATTTGCACCTGGGTAGAGTGAGGGAAATGCGTGTTACGTGTTTTTCCCAAGGAACACAATGTCGAACCTAGCTTTGCTAGGATTCGAACCCGGGACCTCATGATCCCCAGTCTGGCAGCCTAACTACTGGGCCACTGACACCACATTGTATATTTAGCCACTCTAATTTCTACTTCAAAAGATTATTACACCAGCAAAAGTAATAAACACTTCAAATGAAAAAGAACATCTAAAAAAGATTAAATTGTAAATATGTATAGATCAGATCCTTATTCATTTTCTTTCTCATTGTACAGCAATTTATGAAAGCTTTGAAATCCCTGAAGCAAGATCCTTTGCTTAGTTCAGCAAGTGCAGCTGCAACAAATTCTGCAACATCAGATGTTTCTCAAGCAGTCCTTGCTGCATCATCACAGATCAAACCAGGTGAGTTTCAGGAATCTGGGGAAATCTTTTTCGTTTGAGATATTTGTATAAAGAGTAGATATAACTTGTTTTGTCCTTGTCATTTGTTTTTAAGATTATGGGGTTCCATGTTTTCTGTTCCTTGAATTTTCTATTGGTGGGCTATACTTACAGGTCCTATCTCTGTCCTTTTCACACTTTCATGTGCCTTTCATCTTCAGGTATGTAAATCTTTCAGATTGTCTCTGATTTCAAATTAATTTCTCCTTTGAGCATTATCCCCCCCCCCCCCCTTCAAATGTAAACTTTTTCCTCCTAAAGTTCTTTTATACTCGTTATTTAAAAGAGAAGGCAGCTACACACAGTAGGATATGAATCACAATAAATTCTGACTCTAGTGCGATTCACTTTTACTATTACCAGTCTTCATGCGTGGAAGTAAACCGTTTCATTTTCACAGCAAATTACAATACATACAGAACAGCGAGACCACCCTTCTTAAACAAGCAAATTTCAGACTAAGACAAATTAGAAAATTCTTTACTCCTTTTCGACCTTTTTAGTCTGAAAAATACTGACACACTTGTTGAAATAGGTCTTCACACTTTCGATAAATGTCTCAGGATAGCTTAGGGCAAAATTCTATTTTCTTTACTCTCTGTGGTTAAATAGTTCTACTGTGGCTGGCTGTTATGTTTAATTCCTCAGGATAATCGAAGTTTTAAGTTCTTGTTCCACCATTTTATTTCCTGCTATTGGCAAACATTTTAGTTGCATGTTTTTGTGACCTTTTGTCTCATGTAGGCTAGATCTAGATCCATGTTTGTGACTGATAAGTGATAGGACCCGTCTGCTTGAGTAACTTAGATTCTAGGTCTAGATCTATGGTCTGTCAGATTTTTATTGACAACTTGACAGTTTTAGACCCTAGATTTGGATTTTAAAAAGGTTTTAGGTCTATCAGATAAGTTTGAAAGCAGCTTGTTCCTAGGATAGTATGAAAGTCATTTGTTACTCGATGTTCATTATTTAGAGGAAGCTAGATCTAGGACCTATATGCTAGTCATAATAATATCTAATTCCATTATTTACATAGTTCTAGGGCCTATATTCTAGTCATATTGATATCTATTTTCATTATTTAGAGGAAGCTAGATCTAGGACCTATATTCTAGTCATAATATCTAATTCCATTATTTAGAGGAAGCTAGATCTAGGGCCTATATTCTAGTCATATTGATATCTAATTCCATTATTTAGAGGAAGCTAGATCCAGGGCCTATATTCTAGTCATATTGATATCTATTTCCATTATTTAGAGGAAGCTAGATCTAGGGCCTAGATTCTAGTCATATTGATATCTTTTTCTATTATTTAGAGGAAGCTAGATCTAGGGCCTAGATTCTAGTCATATTGATATCTATTTCCATTATTTAGAGGAAGCTAGATTTAGGGCCTAGATTCTAGTCATATTGATATCTATTTCCATCACAGAAGGTGGTTAGCCAGCCTTTTTTTATTTAGAATTGCAGCTTTTTTTTTTTTTTAGAATTGCTACATGTAGATTTCTAGACTAGATAAATCAAGGTCTGATTTATATCTAGATGCTTGGAATCTAGCCTACTTCTAGAGATCTAGAAATTTTCTTTAGACGTCTACATTTGATAGGTCTAGATATATAATATGTATCTAATTATTAGGAATCAGATTTAACAGAGAATGAGGCTATACATCAAAGCTTTAAAAACGTTTACAATTTCACGCCTGGGAGTGGGATGGCCTCTTGGAAGCTTGAATTTGTTGATTTGCCCGTGCATGATTTTGACATAGACCTATGATTTTGATATATACCTAACTTCAAAAAAAAATTCAGATGGGAATGGCTGTCAAATAGAGAGCATAATGATAAATTATTATCTAGATCTAGTTATAGTTATATAAGGAAGGTGTATACAGATGGTTTTGCATAGTGATGTTATATTGATTTGGCATTAACATCCCTGCACCATGCTGTTTCCTCGTAATTCACTCTGAGTATGGTGGATTGGGTAAATTGCGATGATTCACATTAAACTGTTGAATTTACTACATGGGAAGTTGGTGGATGTTGCAGTTAGGTCCTACGTATGATGGATAGAAGGTAAATTTCAATGAATTTACTACAAACTTATAATTTGTGCTGTAAAATGTCACTGAAGATTAGAACATCTTTGCTTGCATTTTGGTTTGTTTTGTAATCCACTGATCTCTCTGGTGAAATGGTTATTCATTTCTCTCAGCAGGTAAAAAAGCATCACCCAAGAAACGCTCCAAAGGCACTGGCAAGGTACTCCTGGTAAACGGCCATTGTTACAGCTCAGTCTCCAATCGTCAAAACCAAAGGGTCCTCCACCATCTTTGTCTAATGTCAAGGAAGCTGCTGCTATTGCATCTGCACCAGAACTTTCTAATCTATTGCAAAGCATGAAGCCAGCGATGTCTTCAAGCATTGTCACTGCCAAAATGTCTTTGCCTTCGCCACCCACATCAACAGTTTCTACTCTGCCATTGACCGCCCTAGAAAGCTCTCACTCCAGTGCATCAAGTCAGAGTTTGTCTAAACTTCTTACTTCCTCTGGATTTCTGAAATCAGAGGAAGACCCATTACTATCACAAAGTCTTATTTCCAATCTAAAAGCAGAGGATGAGGGTACCTCAAAGAATTTACTGCTAGCCAAGCAGTTGTTGCCAAGTACAGGCGATGTCGTCGATTTCAAGCAACAAACACAGATCCTTATTCATTCAGGTTCCTCTTCACAACCAATTTCCATCCCACTTTCCTTTACCATGGCTAACAAAGTTCTCAAATCTGTTTCCAATATGACACAGCTGACTACTGTCACTGAAAACACTCCTACAGTTTCCAATGAAAATATAAAATCGTCTCAACATCATTCATCTGTAGTAACACAGTCAGCTTTAGCAAACTTGGTAGCCGCCACGAGTTCTCAGTCGTCTAGCAAATCTACATCAACTTTGTCTATGAAACCCATCAGAATATCCGAATCTCAGTCGCCCATTGCATCAGTCATCAGCATGGGAAGCGACACGGTGCAGATGAAGGAAACACCCCCCAGCATTACCTCTGCTCCGGGCACTGTCAGCATTGATTTGGGCCAGTTAGCTACCAGCAGTAGCATTGTCATGAAATTTGGAGCCTCATCAAAAATTTCTCTCATGCCCACACTGAAGCAGGTTACCTCTGTATCGAGTGTGCCATCACTTCCTTCTTCCTCTTTTAACATCTCGTTAGACCCTAGCGCAAAAGCTGCTCCAACGTGTATCTCATTGATATCAAAGACCACCTCGTCAGTTCTATCTACAGCTGCTAAAGCGCAGTCAATTCCATTGACATCAAAATCTGTTTCAAAAGCAGGAGAGGCAACTCCAAAGTTGACTGGGAAAAGCCTGACTTTGCTGTCTGGATCCCAGCTGAAGTCAACCTTAACAAACCCAAGCTTTATAACCTTGAAGCTGACCTCGCCAGTCTCATCCTCTGGCGCTCACAATGAATCCGACTCAATTATTGGTAAATCCATCACATCCCTGTTCACTGAAGGCATCGGAACAAATGCTGGCCAGAGTCTATTAAGTCAGAGTGGTATTTCATCTTCGTCAAAACTGCTTTCATCTTCATCAAAATTGCTTTTATCAACTTTGGGACAAAAAGAAACTCCGCGGAGAGGGGTGGATGCAACTTCTGAAACTTTTGACTCGTTGCCTTCAAGTTCTACCCTGCTGATATCAGGAACGACTACTAACATGTCTACTATAAATACCAGCACTCCAAGTTCCACACTTCCATTCCATAGTAGATTATCAGGCAGCAGTTTGCTCACCAGTTCTTCAATTGCTCCTCCAAGAACAATAATTGACAGTGGTGTTGAAACACTCGGGCAAGTTTCATCTCTTTTAGAATCTAGTCCTATTACATTAGGTGATCAAAATAAATCAACCGTTTTTAAATTCTTCACAAGGAGCTCGTAAAAATGAGATCATTACTTCACAAGCTGGGACACCTGTGCCTTCGACATCCTCTAACCAAGGCCAGGCAACCACCCCACGAGCCAGTAAATCAACAATTTCATCATATGCTTCATTATCCAAACCAGTCTTGCCGACAGTTGCATCAACAAGGACACGCAGAATTAAAACACCAAAGCAGTATGATTTGTAGCCAAAGGCCGAATACTACATGCCTACTGCATTTTGAATCAGTTTGCCAGATTTTGGGTGGCCCACAAAAAACAAAAAACATGTTGAATTTAAGACTGTCTATTGTAATATGTAATGACTGGATTTCGTTGAAAATGGGCACAAGGTGCGAGATAGCTGAAGATTTGTTATGTACATTTTTAATGATATTGGTAAGTATGAAACAAAGTCATCAACGATTGTGTTACAAAGACAGAAAAAAGCCATATTGTCACTTGGCATGAATGGAACAAATCTTTACCCAGCAATTTAAATGCCTATATCTTTTAAAGCATTTAATTGTTTTTAATGCCCTTTCATGTGAGACATTTATAATTAATCATCAGTACATCGACAGTGAAAGTCGCAAACTGAGTAAGTCCAATTTTGGATGTTTTGAGAAAATCAAACAAAATGCTGCTGCGATTTTTAGTCTATTTTCATAGACATACACAGTTTGCAAGTGTCAAAAACCCAATAGAGATAAAGGATTTCTCATATGGCTATTTTACGAGTTTTTATTGATTCTTTCTTTCTTTCTTTTTGTCAGTTCCCATTCAACCTTTCGGTGTATGGGTTCAGATGCCCGAGGTGATCTTTCTCCTGTCCTGGTATTTTCTGTCTCTTTCCCAAAATGTTAAATTTCTATGCTTTATTGCCTCTTTTATATTTTCTTCCCACTTACTCCGAGGTCTACCTTTTGGTCTTTTACCTTGGGCTTTAGCACCATATACTGATTTAGCTATTCTATTGTCATTCATTCTGTTTACGTTCCCAAATCATCTCAATTGATGTATTTCTATCTTAGTTTTTATGCCATCTGTTTTGGTTTGATCTCTTATTGTTGTGTTTCTGATTTTGTCTCTGTTTAGTTTTCCCTACTACTCTTCTTAGATATTTCATTTCAGTTGCCTGCACTCTACCGTATTCTCTACTGTCTAAGGTCCAGGTTTCACTGCCATAGAGGAGAGTAGGACAATAAACTGTGTTGTGTACTGCCATTTTGGTTTTTGTTGACAATTCTTGTTTACCTACAAATGTCTTTTCTAGATGGTTATATATTGCACTTGCCTTTTTGATTCTCTGGCTGATTTCTTCTCTTAGTTTTCCCTCTGAGTTAATCATTATTCCTAGGTAATTGTAGCTTTAAGCTTGTTCTAAGTTCTCCCTGCCCAATCATCGACAAATGAAAGCATTGCTACATTTTCTTCATTTTTGAGGATGCCATTGTGACTGAATCCATAAATATGATAAACAAAAGAGGACTTAGGATACAACCCTGTCTTACTCCTATATCTACATCAAATTCTTCAGATGTTTCCAGCTACTCTCACTGCACATGTTGGTTTATTGTAAAAACTTTTAATGGCTTATATTAAATTTTGCTCTACATTGTGTTCTTTTAAGGAATGCCATAGTTCGTCCCTCCTCACATTGTCAAATGCCTTTTCTAAGTCAATAAAACACAGGTGCAAGTCAATGTTTCTCTCGAGGAACTTTTCTATTATTTGTCTTATTGTAAATATGGGGTCTTGTACACTTCTTCCTGGTCTAAATCCACTCTGATGTTCTTCAATCTGATTCTCTATTCTTTCCGTAGTCTCATTTCCGGTATCCTGGCATACATTTTTCCTGGTATGCTAAGTAGTGATATCCCTCTATAGTTTGAGCATTCCATAGTTGATCTTTTCTTATGTATTGGTATTACTGTTCCCTTTTTCCAGTCGTCTGGAACCTGATTGGACTTCCATGCTTGTTGGCATATTGCATGTAGCAGTTTGTCTGCCTCTCCCACTTGGTTTTTAATAATTTCTGGATAAAGTTGATCTGCTCCTGGGGCTTTTCCTAATTTCACTTTTCTTATAGCTGTTTGGATTTCTTCCATTGATATATCTACCTCTTCAGCTGTCTCATCTGGATTACTTATTACTCTTACTAGTTGATCTTTACTCCTTGTTTCATATCTTCTGGAGGGGTTATGTAATTGTTGAAAATACTTTCTCACGTTTCCATGTCTGTCTTCTTTCATTATTTCTCCTTTGGCATCCTTAATTTATAGTATTTAGCATGCTTTGGTCTTTCTCATGCTCTTTATTGCCCCCCTCCCCAGAACAGCTTTTGATTTCTTTGATAGCTTTCTTGAAGTCTTTGTCCAAACTCTTCCCATTGTTCCTGTTTTGCTTTCCTAACTTTCTCTTTGGCGATAGTTCTTTTACTCAAGTAATCTATCCCATCCTCTGGTCTCTTTGTTTGCAAGTATTTCTTCCAGGCATCCTTCTTTTCTTTGATCTTAGTCTTGACATTCTCATTCCACCATGCTGTTCTTTTCCTATCTCCTTTAATTTGTTTCCTACCACAGACCTTTTCAGTACAACTGAGGACTGTTTCTTTATACATTGCCACTTTTCTTCTATTGTGCTATCATTCAGATCCATCTGCCTTTCATTGATAGATCTTTTTATCCTAGATTGGTATATCTGTTTTACTATTAGTTTATTTTCGTTCCTCTATTTTGAGTTTAGTAGCTTTCTTCTCTTTCCTTTTCTGTTTGTTTTCTTCAGTCAGTAATCTCATTTTGGCAATCATTAAGTGATGATCACTAAATATTTCTGCTCCTCTGTTTACTCTTGCATCCAACGTACTGTAAAAAAGGGAGCTGCTAACTATTATGTAGTCTATCATTGATTTTTCATACCTGTCTTCATTTACTCTTGTATATTTGTGGATATTTTTATGAGAGAAAAAAGTATTTGCTATTTTTATGTTATTCTTTAGTCAAAAATCTATTAATCTCTCTCCATTTGGAGAAGTTGTTGTCTCTCCTTCTTTACCTATTACTCCTCATAACGTTCTATATATTGTTGCCTACTCTAGTGTTTAAATCTCCTAAAACTATTAGTTCCAGTTTGTGTTTAAGATTCTCTACAGCTATATATAAATTGTTTTCGAAGTTATCTTTTTCTTCTTTAGTGACGTCTTCAGTTGGTCCATAGGCTATTAATAATTTAATTTTTCTTCCTTTTGGTTTAATATTTACCTCTAATAGCCGTAGGCTTATAAATTTCCAGCTTTCTAGTAGCTTTTCATGCCTTTTATGCACTAGGAGGCCTACTCCTGCTCTAGCTCTATCTTTGACATCTACTCCAGAGAAGATTAAAATATGATTTGGTCCTACATTTTCTATTCTTTGTCCTTATTTCTGTTTCTGTGATGGCCAGAATGTCTACTTTGAATTTTTCCATTTCTTCAACTAATTTTAACTCTTTTCCATTTAGTGCCCTAATATTGCAGTGCATTCCAGGGATTCTTGTGCAATGGAAATCTAACCAAATGAAGCATAGGTTAAAATGTTAAAAAAGCAGGGAAAAGTGTTACTAATTTTAGACTTACATGGTTTGCAACACAGCCGATATGATAACAATAAGAGAAAGTCATTTTTACCCAAAATGGGACAAGTTTAGTTTATTTTATAATTGGATTGAGCCATTTATTCACTTTACTTTGATACCATAAAAGAAGCTCACTATCAATTCATTGAATTTTATGCAAATTTTTAACGTACGATACTGTCCTCACTTTCAACACTTATGTTGTTCTATAAATAAAAGCCAGTAATTTTGTCTAAAGTAAGGCAAATTTGTATTCATTTCCAATCAGCACAATGTAATCTATCCAAACAATGTACTTTTGACAAAATTTCTTCAATATTGCCTTAGATATTTGGGAAAATATATGATATTTCCTGCACACCTGTAATTGAAATGTACCACCTGACATGAGTATAGTTGGACCCGCATATTTCAATTTCAGTTCTACCAAATTCCTGCTAATTTCAAAACTTTAAAAAAAGAAAGATTTTTTCCTTTACATTTGATATCCAAATCTCAACACATTTAATCCAATTTTCTCTCTCGATCCATTGCAAAAGGAATCAAAAGGTTTGATCAAACCAAAGCCCGTCATAAATCGAAGAGAAACTTCACAATAGTACCACACAAAGGTCCCTGGTTAATTTTAATCTTGGTAAATGTATAGATACCACACCAGTCAACACTATAATGCTTTACATGTAACACCATTCACACATTAGACACTCTGTCGGTGTAAGCTGGACCTAAATCTACTGTAGTGAGGCGTGACGTATTGACGTGGTGGTGTACCAAGGTGTAACAAACATCAATTAAAGAAGAATGTTCTTCAAGCTGTCTAAAAACGGAAACCAAGAGCAAAGACATTAATGAAGCGGCAATTCCAGCCATCTAGACCAGACAGTTTTAAAACTGGTTATACATTTCATGGTTTCCGTCTGGCCAATTAGGATGAATAGGACGTGCAAAGAATATATGAACATTTATGTTGCACTTGAAATACCGGACCGGGTTCTCAGGCTGACATCACTACTATTATTATTATGTATATATGTATAAAATGTATACTGTTTTATCTGCCGTTCATAGCAAAAGACATCCCAGCAATAGTTTAGATTAGGTTATGTACAGCCAGCTACCTATAGATTTGTTGTTTGTTTGCCTGTACATAAATTCATTGTTGTTGTACATGTATCATTTTGTACGACTACGGTTTTAAAATTTGTGACATGTGATTTGTATGTAACCCTGCAAAATACACATGTATCTTGATTGTTGTTATTATTCTATTCAGTTGCCCTTCATGTTGCCATTGAAATACATTGTGGGAAAGCCATTAAAAATGGTAAACGGTCAGTTTTGTTGAAGACTTAGTAAGCACACGGAGAGAACAAGTGAATGTGGTGTGTTTAAATGTATAGGCTGTTGACCGGCTCTGCTGGTAGGTCCTACTTCTTTCCTTTCACGCTTTTACTTAGCTTTTCATCTTGCTGTTTCCTCTTAATTCACTCATAGATAATGGCTCATGACACATTCATTGCTTGTATGTGTATAATAATAATAATAATAATAATAATTCATTTATAGAGTGCCTGACATCCACTAAAGGTGCTTGATTGCGCTGTACGATCAAAAGCGCAAAATGATTTAGAAATCCAGAACTCTTTACAATCTAATCAAACAAGCCATATAGCATCACAATGAAAAGCAGACGCAACAGCAATAAACAAACATTTATAATTTATATTCACGGTGAACCCTCTCCAGTGTCAGTAAAAGCATATCTGAACAGCTCTGTCTTTAACCCTTTCCTAAAAATGTCTATGGATGCGGAAGCCTTTGTATAAAAAGACAAATTGTGCCATAAAACTGAAGCTGCAACACTAAAACTTTTATCACTAAAAAAGATTTTACTCTCACTCTGCCCCTTTCTTTCTCCCTCCCTCCCTCCTCTCTCTCTCTCTCTCTCTCTCTCTCTCTCTCTCTATATATATATATATATATATATATATATATATATATATATCTCCCCTCTTTTTTCTCCCCCCCTCTTCCTTCTCTCTCTCCCCTTCTATTTCTTCCCCCTCTCCCCCCCCCCTCTGTCTCCCTCTTTCTCTCCCCCCTTTTCCCCCACCTCTCTCCCTTTATTTCTTCCCCCTGTCCCCCTCTCTTCTCTCTCTCCCTCTCTCACCCCCTCTTTCTCTCCCCTCCTCTCTTTACCTCTCTCTCTACCAGTCTCTCTCTCCACCCCTCTCTCTTTCTCTCCCTCCCGCTCTTCCCTCGTCTCTCTCTGTCTCTCTCTTTCTCTGTCTCTCTGTGTCTGTTTGTCTGTTGTCTGTCTGTCTGTCTGTCTCTCTCTCTGTCTCTCTCTCTGTCTCTCTGTCTGTCTGTCTGTCTCTCTCTCTCTCTCTCTCTCTCTCTCTCTCTCTCTCTCTCTCTCTCTCCCTCTCCCTCTCTCTCTCTCTCTCTCTCTCTCTCTCTCTCTCTCTCTCTCTCTCTCTCTCTCTCTCTCTCTCTCTCTCTCTCTCTCTCTGTCTCTCTCTCTCTCTCTCTCTCTCTCTCTCTCTCTCTCTCTCTCTCTCTCTCTCTCTCTCTCTCTCTCTCTCTCTCTCTCTCTCTCTCTCTCTCTCTCTCTCTCTCTCTCTCTCTCTCTCTCTCTCTCTCTCTCTCTTGTATAACTGTTTGTCGATTTGATAGATCTTGTAGAATCAACTTTCCTTGACGATAGGGTAGAATCGCCTCGAACCAAAATAATTCATTCAAAGGGATGAAAGAAAAGCATTTCACTTCAGCTAAAAACATGAAAACAAAAGCAAGAACCAAAAACTAAACAGCGGTAAAAAAAGAAAGAAAAAAAGAGACAAAAAAGAAGCCCAACACATGTCTAGTCGAAATACGTATATACCACTTGTCCAATACACAACCACACACACACACACGCACACACACACACGCGCGGGCGCACACGCACACATACACACATAATTATTATATTAATTTGTATTATGTATCTGGTGGCTAAAAAAAAATATAGCCCTGAGATTGTGGGCGTATAACTTCAAAAACTGACAGTTGTATGAAATGTGCTCTGGCATATAATATCTATGTCATCTTACATGTATCCTTTGAAAATATTAACATAATTGATGCACTGCTGATTGATGACTCTCTTCTATTTAACGCCATTCTAAAAGCTGTTACAATTTCCACCGAGTCATTTTTCTTACCGAGACCATAGGGTCCAAGTGTGTCTTCAACTCTCTCATCGCATTACCTTTAAAAATAATTCTTAGTAAGACATATTCTTCTTCTTCTTTTTCTTCTTCTTTTCTTCTTCTTCTTCTTCTTCTTCTTCTTCTTCTTCTTCTTCTTCTTATTATTATTATTATTATTATTATTATTTTTATTATTATTATCATTATTATGTATATGGTCTGCAATTTGTCATGCTACTGGTCGTGTTTCTTTAGTTTGTTATTTTCCAATAAATGAACATTACTAGTAATAATAGAGATTAAAAATCAACAGAAAACTGAGATTCACGTGTTGCTGGGGTTGGATGCCAAATGCCAGCATATTTATTCTCAATCTACTAAATATAGTCTCCTTATTCTCATAGTCATAGTCTCCTTATTCTCATAGTCATAGTTTCCTTATTCTCATAGTCATAGTCTCCTTATTCTCATAGTTTCCTTATTCTCATAGTCATAGTTCCTTATCTCATAGTCATAGTCTCTTTAGAGGAGCAAATCCGTATTTCTCAGCCAGTGCATCCTGAAAGTAAAAATAGCAAACAAGCAAACAAAACGTATAGTGACAGTGACCGCTGTAGATAACTATATGTACATTAACATCAATGTTAAAAGTAGATATTTTATGGGAAGAAAAATATAAAACTGTTCTGCATTTCAAGATGGGTGGTTGGCGTGATATTCTAATAGGTCTTAAACTTCTTTCCTCTTTTTCACTCTTTTACGCGTTTGTCATCTTGCTGGTTCATCTAAATCTAACCTGAAGTCACCTGGTATCATTGTGGACGGGGGTAAACTTCAATGAACCTGCATTTCAAACTTAGGGGTGTGTGGTAGAAGAACTCTTCTTTAAAAAAATTAAAATGTGTCCCCTTGAAATTAAAATTGAAGGGTTTGCTGTAGACAAGGACATTGCCATAGGAGGAGCACTTTGGATCGCTTATTTATTTGACCGCATTTGGATCAATTTGTTCAAAATTGCCATAGGAGCATTTGGATCGCTAATTTGACCGT
>JAXRKP010000042.1:135000-142500 GCA_037039925.1 Doris montereyensis
CCGGTAATATTGAGTACGGTTTCTAGATCAAGTCAGTATTCGACATTGAAGTTATGCGGGAAGGCGTGAACGATAGCCTTCCAGCTTTTACAAAACCTATTTAAAATGGTGACTTAAGTGAATCCACATTCTACTCAAAGATGGGGAAACAATGAATTTTCCTTAATTAAACGCCAATTCTGCTAGTAAAATTCTTCAAATAAAAATAATCTTGGGATCAGTTTAAACCATATATGGAAAATGTGGTTACTCATAGGGACGTCGCAATGACTTGACGCATAAAGAACGAACCAAATGAGAATAAATGTATTAAAAATGTATACTTATATATATATATATATATATATATATATATATATATATATATATATATATATACCGTATACATCTATATGTCATCTATATGTCATAATAATATACATATTCGATTTCTTTATTTTTCATTATTGGTTCTTTATTGGATTTGTTTCCTATCTGATTAGTTATTCCTATTGTTATTGTTTTTGGTTTCAATTTGAAGAAAAAACTGTCTTCAAAACAAAATTGTTTTATTCCTATTTTTTGGGCTTTAATTTTTTTCTTCTTTTGCCTTTTACTTTTTGTTGTTTTGGTTTTTGTGTGGGTGTGGTTTATACAAGAATGCAACCTCTTGATGCGTAAGCACTGTGCCTGCTCATTACCGGTTTCCTCGCTGCCACCTAGAGGGTCAGGCCTCCACCTTCCATAACTTCCTTGGGGTCGGTGCAAGGCTGGTGGAAATAATAATAATAATAATAATGATAATGATAATAATAATAATAATAATGATAATAATAACAATAATAATAATAATAATAATAATAATAATAATAATAATAATAATAATAATAATAATAATAATAATAATAATAATAATAATAATAATAATAATAATAATAATAATAATAAAAAATCTGGGCAGTGTACGGGGAGTAGATGATCCCGCCCTCCACGAGTCTCCCGCTGCCTTGCAGGCGGGTCTTGGCAGACCAAAGGCTACGGGAGTTAACCCTGACAGAAAACAACCTGCTGCCTTGCAGGTCGGTCTTGATTGACCAAAGGCTAAGGGAGTTGACCCTGACAGAAAATAACAACCTACTGCCTTTCAGGCTGGTCTTGAATGACTAAAGGCTAAGGGAGTTAACCCTGACAGAAAATAACAAGGCTTTTTAGGGGCCTCAAGGTGCCAGCCCCACCATCTACCTAGGGTACAGTGGGCTAATCCCCAGCTCATCCAAAACAAACTTATTCAGAGAAATAAAAGTAATATAACCGACTTGATCTTTCGAAGACGAACTTGGAAACGAACACGGACTGTGATTTTTGGAACATGGAACGTTAGGGCAATAAATGGAAAAGAGTTAAAATTAGTTGAAAAAATGAAAAAATTCAAAGTAGATATTTTGGCCATTACAGAAACAAAGAAAAAAGGACAAGGAATAGAAAATGTAGGACTGAATGATATTTTAATCTTCTCAGGAGTAGATGTCAAAGATAGAGCTAGAAAGAGTAGGAGTAGGCCTCCTAGTGCATAAAGGCATGAAAAGCTACTAGAAAGTTGGAAATTTATAAGCCCACGGCTATTAGAGGTAAATATTAAACCAAAAGGACGAGAAATTAAATTATTATAGCTTATGGACCAAACAAAGACGCAACTCAAGAAGAAAAAGATATCTCCGAAAACAATTTACAAATGGCTGCAGAGAATCTTAAACCCAAACAGGAACTAATGGTTTTAGGAGATTTAAATGCTAGAGTAGGCAACAATGTAGAAACGTCAGGAGGAGTGATAGGTAAAGAAGGAGAGACAACAACTTCTCCAAATGAGAGAGACTAATAGATTTTTGCCTAAAGAATAACATGAAAATAGCTAACACCTTTTTTCCTCATAAAGATATCCACAAATATACAAAAGTAAATGAAGACAGGTGTGAAACGTTAATGATAGACTACATAATAGTTAGCAGCTCCTTTTTTTACAGTACATTGGATGCAAGAGTAAACAGAGGAGCAGAAATATTTAGTGATTATCACTTAGTGATTGCCAAAATGAGATTACTGACTGAAGAAAACAAACAGAAAAGGAAAGAGAAGAAAGTTACTAAACTCAAAATAGAGGAACTAAATAAACCAATAGTAAAACAGATATACCAATCTAGGATAAAAAGATTTATCAGTGAAAGGCAGATGGATCTGAATGATAGCACAATAGAAGAAAAGTGGCAAATGTATAAAGAAACACTCCTCAGTTGTACTGAAGAGGTCTGTGGTAGGAAACAAATTAAAGGAGATAGGAAAAGAACAGCATGGTGGAATGAGAATGTCAAGACTAAGATCAAAGAAAAGAAGATGCCTCGAATAAATACTTGCAAACAAAGAGACCAGAGGATAGGATAGATTACGTGAATAAAAGAACTATCGCCAAAGAGGAAGTGAGGAAAGTAAAACAGGAACAATGGGAAGAGTTTGGACAAAGACTTCAAGAAAGCTATCAAGAAAATCAAAAGCTGTTCTGGGGGAAATGAAGAGCATGAGAAAGACCAAAGCATGCCCAATACGACAAATTAAGAATGCCAAAGGAGAAATAATGAAAGAAGACAGCAAAATCATGGAAACATGGAGAAAGCTTTTTGGACCAATTACATAATCCCCCAAGAACATATGAAACAATGAGTAAAGATCAATTAGTAAGAGTAACAAGTAATCCAGAGGAGACAGCTGAAGATGTAAATATATCAATGGAAGAAATCCAAACAGCTATAAGAAAAGTGAAATTAGGAAAAGCCCCAGGAGCAGATCAAGTTTATCCAGAAATGATTAAAAACCAAGGGAGAGAGGCAGACAAACTACTACATGCAATATGCCAACAAGCATGGAAGTCCAAACAGGTGCCAGACGACTGGAAAAAGGGAACGGTAGTACTAATACACAAGAAAGGATCAACTATGGAATGCTCAAACTATAGAGGGATATCACTACTTAGCGTTCTAGGAAAAGTATATAAACAGGATACTGGAAATGAGACCAAGGAAAAGAGTAGAGGATCAGATTGAAGAGCATCAGAGTGGATTTAGACCAGGAAGAAGTGTACAAGACCACATATTTACAATTAGACAAATAATAGAAAATTCCTTGAGAGAAACATTGACTTGCACCTGTGTTTTATTGACTTAGAAAAGGTATTTGACACTGTGAGGAGGGACGAACTATGGCATTCATTAAAAGAATACAATGTAGAGCAAAATTTAATAGAAGCCATTACAATTTTTTACAATAAATCAACATGTGCAGTGAGAGTAGCTGGAAACATATCTGCAGAATTTGATGTAGATATAGTATAAGACTCCTAAATCCTCTTTTGTTTATCACATTTATGGATTCAGTTGCAAAGGCATCCTCAAAAATGAAGAAAATGAATGTAGGTGTGTGGAAGCTCAGACCAGTAAATGTATCAATGCTTTCATTTGCCGATGATTTAGTTCTGTTTGGAAAATCAGAAGGTGACCTTCAGTTGAATATCTACATTATGAACAATGAACTAAATAAAAGAGGAGTGAGAGTAAATGCAATGAAAACCAAAACAATGCTAGTTACTAGGGAAGCTAAAACACAAAATGTGTAATTGGGCAGGGAGAATTTAGAACAAGTTCAAAGCTACAATTACCTAGGAGTAATGATTAACTCAGAGGGAAAACTAAGAGAAGAAATCAGCCAGAGAATCAAAAAGGCAAGTGCAATATATAACCTTATAGGAAAGGCATTTGTAAGTAAGCAAGAATTGTCAAAAAACCAAAATGGCAGTATATAATACAGTTTATTGTCCTACTCTCCTCTACGGCAGCGAAACCTGGACCTTAGACAGTAAAGAATACAATAGAGTACAGGCAGCTGAAATGAAATATTTAAGAAGAGTAGTAGGAAAACTAAAAAAGACAAAATCAGAAAAACAACAATAAGAGATCAAACCAAAGCAGATGGCATAAAAACTAAGATAGAAACAAATCAATTGAGATGGTTTGGGCATATAAACAGAATGAAAGACAATAGAATAGCTAAATCAGTATACAGCGCTAAAGCCCAAGGTAAAAGACCAAAAGGCAGATCTCGGAGAAAGTGGGAAGAAGATATAAATGAGCATTTTGGAAGGAAACAGAACATGCCAAAACAGGGCATTCTGGAGAAAGATCATCTGGCATCTGAACCCATACACCGAAAAGGTGGAATGGGAACTGATAAAGAAAGAAAGAACATTAAAAATAATAATAACGATGATAATAATACTAATAATAATACTGATGATAATGATAATATAGTAATACATGATACTATATAATAATAATATTAATAATATTAATAATAATAATAATAATAATAATAATAATAATAATAATAATAATAATAATAATAATAATAATAATAATAATAATAATAATAATAATAATATTAATAATATTAATAATAATAATAATAATAATAATAATAATAATAATAATAATAATAATAATAATAATAATAATTATAAAAATGATAATAATAAAAACAATAATAATATTAATAATAATAATTACGAAAATGATAATAATAAAAACAATACTACTACTAATAATAATACTACGACTACGGCTACTACTACTACTACTATTAATCTACTACTACTACTACTACTACTACTACTACTACTACTACTACTACTACTACTACTACTACTACTCTACTACCACTACTACTACTACTACTACTACTACTACTACTAATACTACTACTACTACTACTACTACTACTACTACTACTACTACTACTACTACCACTACCACTACCACTTCCACTGGCTACTAATGCTACTACTACTACTTCTACTACTACTACTACTTACTACTATTACTACTATTTACTACTACTTACTACTAGTACTACTAGTGCTACTGCTACTACTACTACTACTACTACTACTACTACTACTACTACTACTACTGCTACTACTACTACTACTACCACTTGCTACTACTAGTACTATGTGCTGCTACTACTACTACTACTACTACTACTACTACTACTGCTGCTACTACTACTACTACTGCTACTACTACTACTACTGCCTACTACTACTACTACTACTACTACTTTACTTACTACTAGTACTACTACTATTTACTAATACTAATACTACTAATACTACTAATAATGATTAATAATAATAATGTTACTAATAATAATAATAATGATAATAATAATAATATAATAATAATAATAATAATAATAATAATAATAATACATAATAATAGTAATAATGATAATAATAACAATAATATTAATAATAATAATAATAATAATAATAATAATAATAATAATAATAATAATAATAATAATAATAATAATAATAATAATAATAATAATAATAACAGTAATGGTGAAAAACGACAACAAATGACCACTCCACCAATGAAGATAGAACAGACGCGTCTCGTTTGTTGTGTGACGAGGAGTTATAAAAGAAATGTCACGTGTTTGTTCTGTCTGTATTGTGAGTGTATTTTGCTAGCGCCTGTTCCGTCAAAGAAACAAAGACACATATGCACATAGCTGGCACCTGCTCCATCCCAGAAACCAAGACACAGGTGCACATAGTTGGCATCTGCTCCGTCAAAGAAACCAAGGCACAGGTGCATATAGCTGGCAGGCACCTTCTTCGTCAAAGAAACCAAGACACAGATGCATATAGCTGGCACCTTCTCCGTCAAAGAAACCAAGACACAGTTGCACATAGCTAGCGCCTGCTCCGTCCAAAGAAACCAAGACACAGAGTTTACATATCTAGCGCCTGCTCCGTCAAAGAAACCAAGACACAGTTGCACATAGCTAGCGCCTGCTCCGTCAAACCAAGACACAGTTGCACATAGCTAGCGCCTGCTCCGTCAAAGAAACCAAGACACAGGTGTACATAGCTAGCGCCTGCTCCGTCAAAGAAACCAAGACACAGTTGCACATAGCTGGCGCCTGCTCCGTCAAAGAAACCAAGACACAGTTGTACATAGCTGGCACCTGCTCCGTCAAAGAAACCAAGACACAGTTGCACATAGCTAGCACCTGCTCCGTCAAAGAAACCAAGACACAGTTGCACATACTGCTAGCTCCGTCCCAGAAACCAAGACACGGGTGTATATAGCTCCTTGCTCCGTCAAAAAACCAAGACACAGGTGTACATAGCTGGCGCCTGCTCCGTCAAGAAACCAAGACACACACATAGCTGGCGCCTGCTCCGTCTAAGAGTTTCAAGACCAGGTGCACATAGCTGGGACCTGCTAAAGTGTCAAAGAAACTAAAGACAGGGTGTACATAGCTGGCGTCTGCTCCGCCAGAGAAACCAAGACACAGGGTGTACGTAGCTGGCGATTCATGCTCCGTCACAGAAACCAAGACACAGGGTGTACGTACAGCGGTGTACACCAAGCACAGGGTGTACGTAGCTGGCCATGCTTCACAGAAACCAAGACTACAGGTGTACGTAGCTGGCGTCTGCTTCGTCACAGAAACCAAGACACAGGGTGTATAGCTGGCGCCTGCTCCGATTCAGGGTGTACTCCGCTCCAAGACAAGACACAGGGTGTACGTAACTGGCGCATGCTCCGTCAAAAATGAACAGCAAAACCAGGGTGTACGTAGCCTGCCCAGGTAAAAAAAACAACAACTAAGACACAGGGTGTACGTTGCTGGTGCCTGCTCCGTCAACAAAGAAACAAACAAGACACAGGGTATACGTTGCTGGCGCCTGTTCCGTCAACGACAACAACAAAAAAACCAAGACACACATTCAATACGTACTGGCGCCTGTTCCGTCCAAAAATAAAACAAACAGAGTGTAAACCAAGACACAGGGTGTTAGCGCCTGTTCCATCAACAAAAAAATAAAACAACTCAGCTGGCGTCTACAAATAAAACAAACTAAGACACAGGGTGCTCCGTCTAAGAAAGAAACTGTTCCGTCAACAAAGTAAAACAAACTAAGACACAGGGTGTACGCAGCTGGCGCCTGCTCCGTCAATAAAAATAAAACAAACTAAGACACAGGGTTTAATCAAGAAAATCCCAAAAATAAACTAAAACACTGTGTATACATAGCTGACGTCTGCTCCATCAAAGAAAATAACAACAAAGACACAGGGTGTCCGTAGCCCTTCGTCAGCGACAAACGTAAGAATCGAACATTCAGTCATTTGATTTGGCTCGAAATTAAAGTTACCTGCTTACTATTTAAATGTTTACACAATTTAGCACCAGCCTATCTCTCAGAATTGATAACAGAGTATGCCCCCCCCCCACGCACTCTTAGGTCTATAAACTATAATTGCTCACAGTACCAACACACAAATTCCTTTTTTCAAAAGTCCTTCTCCAGTAGGGGGCCCAAAATTGTGGAATAGTCTCGGCCAAGATGTCAAATCATCAATGAATTTTCAAATTTTCAAAATGAGACTCAAAAATATA